>JAUESI010000009.1:1928882-1969847 GCA_032275145.1 Synergus laeviventris
TTTCAACTTTCAACTACAAAAAAAAGCGCATTTACAAATCAGGAATAGAATAGAGCAGTTATTCCAAGTTATTCTATTAACATTCAATATGATAATTAGAGAACCTATTTCTATTAAATAATACCATATAGACTTGATTTGGACAACTTAACCACGGAGTTATAACCTCTCTAAGATGAAAGTGATGAAAGTATACCGTTGTACCGGTTGTACCGTTATACAGCTAAATACTACCTATAGTCTCCACGTTTTCTCACATTTGGCCCCTACACTGCCCTGCACTAGGGTCTCTAGTTTCTCCTATGAGAGGATCAGGAGTCAGGACAACCAGGACAATAACCTTTCACGGACAGGCAACACTTTGATGAGAACGAAAGAATTTTGCTGGCGTGGCGCGTGTAAAATGTCTTTTTGACGTTTATCGAGAATCGGGAAGTTGAATACGGAAATGCGCGATGGAGGTTCGTCGCAGAAAAACGAAAACGTCAGACAGTAAACACAGTGCGAATATCGACTACAATGGAACAACTAACATTACGGAACGAATTATCCAGGACGAGGTATGTCAACTTATTTCTTCAACACCAATCTTTAAAAAATACATTGCATTATTATTTCTTTATGGTTTATACATGTTATCAGCTGCCAAAATTAGAGCGCGGAACTTTAAAAACATTAAAATGAAAAAGATGTAATTGCTAATTCGTTCTGTAAGAATGAATGCGAATGATTATTAGAATATATTGTATATTTATATATGTACAATATCCCAATATTTGAGGTAGTTAAATACTTGAGATTTTTACACACATATTTGCTTGAAACACTTGAACAATAAACTGTTTCGTTATCCGTGTAATAAATAGTTTTTTTGTCTAATTGATTTAGAATAAATTTTTTCTAAGTATTAATATTTAATGCAATATAAATTAATAATTTGATTGAACATAGTCTTTAAAGCATTATTATTTTATTAAATATTAATATTATTACCATCTCGATAATGATTTATTGATGTCTTTATTTCATCAGAGAAATGAAGAACCATTGTGGGAAACATCTAATAAACAGCCGGCAAAGCAAAAAATTGAAAAATGTACTCCGCATAAGACCATCGATGAGAGAAAAGAACAAATTACACTTACAGAATCTAAATACAAAATCGATCCAATAGTGATTGATTCATCACCAGCTCGTGTTAGAATAAATTTGGAGATAGATTTAGTTTCTGTCATCTTATTACTTGTTGGACTTGCTACTCGTCTGTATCATTTAGAAGAACCTCGAAGTATTGTATTCGATGAATTACACTATGGCAAATATGTCAGTCTTTATATGAAAAGAACATTTTTCTTTGATTCGCATCCTCCATTAGGAAAGCAGCTCGTTTCGGCAGTAGCATATTTAGCTGGCTTTGATGGACAATTTAAATTCGACAGAATAGGAAGTCCATATGGAAAAGAGGTTCCGCTCTTTGCATTAAGATTGATACCAGCATTGTGTGGTAGCCTTTTAATTCCCACCGCTTATCATTTGGCATTAGAGTTAGGATTTAAGCACTGGAGTTCTTTCATTGTAGGATTGATGCTACTTTTTGGTAAGATCCATGTTATATGAATTATAAATTATTAATGCATTAATCATGTTCCTTTTAACAAAAATATTTTTAAAATAAAATTTCAGATAACGCTCTCTTGACTCAATCACGTTTCATCCTCATGGAGAGTATCCTTATACAATTCTCACTCATGGGTTTGTTGTGTGTGATGAAATTTAGAAAAGTCATGGATCGACCTCTTACTTTTGCTTGGTGGACTTGGCTGATACTGGCTGCTGTCAACTTGACATGTGCATTATGGTAAATTTAATTTATTCTACGAAAGTTTATTTTATTTCACTATAATAAAGTAAAACCACAAATCTATGTTTCTTTTCAGCGTTAAATACGTTGGTTTCTACTCTTTATTCCTCGCTCTCGTTTTGATTGGGCGAGATTACTGGAGTTTGCTTCCAAGGAAAACGCTATCAAACTTGGTACTCTGGGGACATTTATTCGCGCGGCTTGTGGTTCTTTCCACAGTTATTGCCTCAGTGTATTTAGGAATTTTTTACATCCATTTATCAATACTCACAAAAGCTGGACCGCATGATTCCGTAATGACGAGTGCATTCCAAGCTAGCCTAGAAGGAGGTTTGGCGAGTATTACAAAAGGGCAACCTCTGGAAGTCACTCACGGTTCGCAAATTACTCTTCGTCACACCTACGGAAGAGCTTGTTGGTTACACAGCCATAATCAAGTTTACCCTCTGAGATATCCTGATAAACGTGGAAGTTCCCATCAGCAACAAGTAACGTGCTACTCTTTCAAAGACGTTAATAATTGGTGGATCGTCAAGCGGCCAGAGATCAACGATTTAGTGGTCACAAAACCTAGTGAGCCTATAAAACATGGAGATGTTATACAAATTGTTCACGGAATCACGAGTCGTGCTTTGAACTCACACGACATAGCAGCCCCAATGACGCCTCAAAGTCAAGAAGTCTCGTGTTATATTGACTACAATGTCTCTATGTCTGCCCAGAATCTTTGGCGAGTCGAAATCGCAAATCGAGATCAATCTGGTAATGTCTGGCATGCTATTCAAAGTCAAGTACGATTAATTCATGTGAATACTGAATGTGCTCTAAAATTCAGCGGTAGACAACTGTCTGATTGGGGATTCAATCAGCACGAGGTTGTAGCTGACAGAATTGTTGAACAATCCAATGCAATATGGAATGTGGAGGAACATAGATATACGAAAAGTGAGGACCAAAAGCAAAGGGAACGAGAATTGATTAATGCAGAGATGATTCCTTTGAAAGCCACGACCTTAACTTTTTGGGAAAAATTTGTAGAGTTGCAAATCAAAATGCTATTTGATGGCCACGAGGCACAAAATAGTCATATGTACTCTAGCGAACCTTTGGAATGGCCACTGATGACGAGAGGCATTGCGTATTGGGTTTCTACTAAAAGCAATGTAAGTTTAGGAAATAAATTGATTTTTTCGTTCTTACCAAAAGCTATTGTTTTCAGGCTCAAATTCATCTGTTGGGTAACATAGCAATTTGGTATTCTGGGACTATTGCTGTGATTTTATACTCAGGGCTGTTCATATTCTATTCAATGAGACGAAGGAGGCTTTGCTACGATATCTCCGAGACTGAATGGAACAAATTTCTTACTATGGGTGAAGTTTTGCTAGCTGGATATTTTTTGCACTATCTGCCTTACATGTTTGTCGAAAGAACACTCTTTCTGCATCACTATTTGTCTGCATTTATCTATAAAGTGTTACTAACAGCTGGCACAATAGACCATCTGTACTATTTAATCAGGTGAGTCTAAAATATCAGATCTAAAAACTCGAACTCCAATTAAAGAAGTTTTATTTTTTATCAAGGAGGTTTAATACTTATAAGATTATATTTTTCAGAGTTCGTTATAAGAATAATATCCTCTTGTCAATTTTCAAGACGACCATAATTGTCTGGATCGGTTTTATTATTTTCATTTTTCGAAAGTTTGCCTCTCTTAGTTACGGAATGACACCTTTAAGTGCTAAAGAAATTTTAAAACTGAGATGGAGTGATACGTGGGATTTTATTATTCATAAAAATTGAAGATATTGCACTATTATGACACTTTACACTGACTCAAAATATGTGGCTGAATGGCATATTTTATTTTTATACACTTTTTTTCTAATTATAACTTCCAAATGGAGGTTCACAAAACGTAAATTAGTCTCTTCAGAGTCAATATCGATGATGAATATAGCTAAAGCTATAAGCATATCATTATTTTACTACAGGACAGTAAATGGTATGTATTTAAAATAACTAAAAAATACTCTAATATCATGGATATACTGCGATAAGATTCGTACAAAATGTAAAATTTAAGAGACCATGTTTAAGAGATTTTTCAGCTCTCTAATATTTTTAATTTCGAATAGGTTTTAATAAAACTGTTGTATTTATTTGTTATCTTTAAATCTTAATACTCACCGCAATGATATTATAAAAATATTAATGTGATTATAATTGCGTTAAAAAATATTTAGGCAGAAATTTTATCGTTAAAAAAGAAATTATTTGAATAGATATATATGTAATATGTATGTATGGTAAACGAGTTGCCCGTTGTATTAAATATATATTAATGCGAGTTCTTGACACGATATGAAATAAATCATGACCATTTATTGTGTTAAACAAAATAGCCAATATTCTTTTATTTTTGTACATAGGTACTTTACATTTCAAACGAGAAATAACGAAGAAGTAAAATATAATACAATATAACGATAATATTACCAGTACTGGTAAAACTATATTTTTATTGCGTTGATCGACAAACGATTTTACAAATGTAATTCACATCTGAATAAACATTTTTAAAAAATTGAAAGCTCTGATAAGGAACTTACGAAAACAATCTCACCGGGTGATATTTAATTTTTGTAATAATTTGCTGCTCTAAAAATATGTACACATACTTTGAATCGATTACGACCAGATAATTAGCATTTGTTCTCAAACACGAATCCACAAAAGCTTTGATACGAGAATATCAAAATCTAACAACTACCAGAAATGCTTGCATTTTAGTTATATTATTTATAATTGGGGCCACCGAATACTGTTATGTACAATAGATCTTTTGCACTCATATAAACAGCACAATGATGAATTTTTATACAATGAGATTTGTTCAAAATATTCGCTTTATACTTCGAACATGAAGATGTAGATTTTTAGTAAACGTGACTTATATCGAAAGATTTAAATTTTGTATGTACAATTGGCATAGAAATAAGAAATTTATATATAATAATAATAATATAAGTTAGAAAAAGGCAAAATACCATTTTTGTGCATAATAAATGTGCCTGGCAGATACTAAAATGCAATGTACCCGCTATAATTGCTAACATTTAATATTAAATTGTAATTCAATTTGTACAAATGTTTTTGAACTTTTTTGACCTTGACGAACAATAGTCCACCCACAAGAACAAACGCATATTGGACACTAATCGATGTACAACACATTTTCTCTCATATCACAATTCTACAATTTACTTCGTTTTCTTTTACCCTGCAAAATTAGAGTGGTACGTAAAAACGATAGATCTAATTAATCCGTCTCGAACGTTGTTGTCCTCCTTGCCCACTTTAAATGTGAAAAGTACAGTATCACAGTTCATACTCTCTGAACAAATACCCATTGGATATCGTCCGACTTTGTTGAAAACTACTCCAACTCTATATACCTGTTCATAAATGACAATAAAGTTTTTAATCTGTTTATATATACAAAATAAATTAAGAGTTTGGAAGAAAACTTGCCTTATTTTTCTGTATATAAACAGGCCGATTAAATGTGATTTCCACGAGAGTCCCGCTACTCACTTTCGTTGTAAAGTGTGTGTAAGTCAACCGCGAACCATCCGAATCGAGAAGATGAGCGTATAAAACTTCTGTGTACGATGAGTCCGATTGGTACAAATTCCCCTGGTGAGTTATAGTTGACAAGCTCGACTTGAAATTAAAATTTTTCAATTAATAATTAATTTTTTAGCTATTGCTCAGCTATTTCACAATGAATTAAATTACTGGTGGTATAGTTTAGACTTACTTGCATCTGTGTCGGAACTTGCACTCCGAGTACGCAAATATTTTTATCGACCGTGAATGTGACGGAACAATCTAAAACACTCCCATTTATGCAATCTAGTTCCGTGACAACGTCCCTAGTACAATAATACTTTACTCCGTCCCGGTCAAAAACTGCATTGCTGTTTATCAAATGAGGCGCATTTCCATCCTGAACTGATCGTTGTACAGCTACTAACGATGAAGGTCCACTTCTTAGTGAACTGGAGCGACGATCCAATTCGTCGGGAGTTGTTAATAATGTTGACCGTGGCATGGATGTCGTAGGAAAGTTAAATGAAAAATATGGGTTGTCAACTTTGTAAGGTGTAGTACATTTTGGATACATGTCTTCAAAATTGGACAGATGTTTAGTCGGAAAACCTGGCCAGTCAGGTACAGCGAACTTCTGAAATTAAAAATTCGTCTCAAAATTCAAAATAATTATTTCTATCAACGGGGACTCGCGTTTTCTGGAATATATTAAAATCTTGACATACCGTTTTAAGGTGCATCATATTGTATCTGCTCTGTGTACTTGTGGAAAACCCTTCCGGCATAGGTTTTTTACTGTCACTTGAAGAAATATTCATTAAAATGGCAAAAGCCTCCTGCTGAGTTAATAGTGAAGATCGTCCAGGACCTTCAGCGAATTCCTGCGGCGTCAAGGTCAAGAATCTGATTTTCGACAAAGAGTTTCCAATAACTGATCTCAGGGATTTGCTATCTGTAGCATCTAATGATTTCCTAGTGCACTCTGCTTTTGCCCAACGCTCGACCGCGTTAAATAATTCTATTTCTGAAGAAATTTGCAACTGGTTCTGTTCAAAAACTGTTGTCAGAGTTCCCAATTCAACTTCCTCCCAACTGGATTCCTTCAAAACGTCGAGTGTCCTCGTGCAGATTATTTGCAGACACTTTTCCATTAGAACTGGCTCTTCAAAAAGCTTTGCGAATTCGTAAGCCCTGCACGCCTTCTTTGGAGATAGATCAGACCAAAGGAATTTAGTACACTCTTCAACAAGAAAGGGTAGCATGTACTTTTTGGCGCAGTAGCATAATTCACATGCTAATTCAAAGGAACCCAAATCTACACGATCTGTGTATATATACTCGAGGAGAGCTTTAAAAGCTTCTGGTTGCACATCTCGTATCGGAATCGGATCATTTTTCTCAGCCATCCCTCCATAAAACATTGCCTCGAATACAGGACTTGACATGGCTAAGAATACTTTGTGCCCCTCGAGAACCTGCTGGTGGGGCTCCTGGCCAACAATGAACTTACAGTCCGACCATTGTCCAGTTTCCAGCAGGTATTGCCCTCTTTGCGAAACCTTCTGCTTTGTGATCTGCCAGTCGCATGGCAAACCCATTTTTTTGGGAGACCGCTTGTCCGGCTGGAAAGAAGAAAATTTTTATTTCGAATTATTTAGTTCCTTCTGGAAAACTTAGTTTTAATTTTTGAAAGATGAGATTATCTCTCTTTTTTAAAACATGATTCAGATACAATATAATATAATATATATATATATTACAGAATTATATTATATTGTATATATATATATATATATATATATACAATTAATTATACACTTTTTTTAAATGACGATTTAATATATACTTAAGTTTTTAAATTTAATACACCAATGTACATTAAAATTTAAGGCATTTCTAGGAGTGTGTAAAAAGGTGCACAACAATCCTTTTTTCTTTTTTTAATACATCGGTATAGGTGCAATTTTACGCTTGAGTTTAATAACAAATTGTTCGTAGTTAATTTTGTTTGAATGAACCTTGGAAGTGGGTCTGAAAAATGGAAACCTTGTAATATAAATATTGAAATAGTCTCAACTTCTATTTCTACAATATTACGAAAATACTCTAAGAAAACAGGTAATGTCTGATTATAGAGCAGACTTGCAATGAAATAAAAATAATTTCTGTTGGAATGAAGGATTTGGAAAAATCAGCATTTAGTAAAAAGTTCTGAGAGAAAAATAATACTTACGTCCCTCTGAGGTAGGTCCCTGTTGTTATCCGTATTGAATGATTGTATGAATAAGCTACAGAATAATTATGAAATAAATGTTTCGCAGAGAAAAAGCATGTACGTTTACGTTCTGGGGGCTGCTCTCAGTGACGTGGTACTTGACGGACGTGTCTATTTTCGCGCTCCTCGTGCTGCTTCTATAAATACGTCTTTTCACTTCGTTTGACATAAACAACAGTTGTCTAAAAAAGATGCAAGGAATGGTTCCTGGATTATCAAAATACGCGCGGGAAAACTCGTGACTTTCCGCGGCGTTTGCGAGTTTTTTTGAGAATAATGGGGGTTTCGATGAATACAGTATCGTATTTCTGGAATATTATCACTTTCAAGTAAGCAGATAACTGAAACGTGAACTGTCAAAATACAAATGAGACGTGTTATCTTCTGTACACAGAACGCTTCGCCATTTTGACATCCTCGGTTTTCCAGGAATGGTTTTCCAAAGTCGTTGATCAACCATTTTTCGCAAAAAAAACGTCTAACATTTTTCCGGTACGGTTTAATGGGTTTAATTCGCACTTCAAAATATGTAAATTATAGAACATCAAATCACGAAGAATGATTTTAATAGCATTTAAATACAAAACTCACTTGTGTCGTTTTGGACGAGAGAAGTTTTATTGGTTTTACCAAACGAAAGACATACATAACCTATAAATAAGAGGTAAAATCGAAAAATATTATTTTGTACATTTAATTTCGATACACGTTTTCAAAGTTTGATATAAATTTTATATAAATAGATTTGCAATTTGAATAATTTAGGAGCTGAAGGATCCTTTTAGCAAAATGTTAGTATACTTGATTCACCGAGTCGTTTTTCCAAATGGCGCATGCACGGCTCAGCTGTGAGTGTGAGCAATCCACGGAGCAATTTCAGCTTTATTTGCGTACAGTAATAATGCATTTTATCGTGCTTTTATCGAATTAACGAAGTGCTCGACACTCTCTTGGCAACAATAGGTACGTGAAAGTATATTCTCAGGCTGGTGGTTTGTTGAGTCGGAAATATTCGCAGAAAACGGCGTCTTTTGTGATGGGTTCAGGGGCACCTGCCGTTGGACCCACCTAAATTCGCTGTCACAGTCATAGTCATTTGATCTGTCAGCAAATAAGTCTTGTCCTTCATACAAAATTGCTTCGGCTCAAAATAGTGTGGTTTTACATTTGCTCATGCAATGCTGTTATTTGGATTGTGATCACAAGTGCAGACTCGCCTTCGTAGAAAGGGACAGAAAGCTTTCGAATATACGGGCCCTGCCCAGTTCCGAATTTGTTTTTCCTGGTGGTTTATTTGCAAAGTCTTATTTTTCCATGTAACTTGATTACCTTCTCTTTCTGCTTAGTTCTCTAATCTCTTTTTTCATCATTACCTTGCGCCCAAGTTTTTCATGAGCTATTAATTGATTAAGAATAACTTTGGTTCCTTGAAAGAAAAAAATTTCAAGTCTGCCAATGATAATGCAATTTTTTAACGTTGATGATTTCACTATCTAATATAAGTGTTTATTTATAAATAATGTATTTGATACGTCGTACCCTTACACAAGTGATTATTTTGTTGCAGAAAAAGATGGAATTTTCACTATTACTAGTGGCTGTGACACTGTCATAATACTTATGCTGTGTTTAATCAAAGATGAACCAATTTTCGCTTTAATGACCGATGAGCAAGAGGACACGGGTAAGACTGTACAGCAGTAGTTTTTAAATTGAAATCATGGAGGCAGTGCGGGATGAAGACAGATCCAGACGCCTTCGAGTACTCGAAGAGCGAATAAAAGATCCTCGTAGCAATACAAATATTGACTGCTTATTGGACACCGTACAGGCACTTGTAGCAGACTGTGATCATTCTAGTGTGAAACGCATGAAGAACATTGAAGCGTATATGAATAGATGTAAGTATAATTTTTTATTAAGTATTCATTATTTATATCATCATTATTGTTCAACTTCTATTTATAACATTTAATTAAGGGTATTGGGTTCAAATTCTAAGCTCAAAATCCAATGTCATTTAATTAAAAATTATTAGAATTGAAGTATTTCTATAGAACAAACCTAGCTAAGAAGATGCATTAATTATTGGAATAATGTATTAAATCTAATTTACTATTAAATAAAATGATAATGCATCAATTGATCGCTAATATTAATACTTCAATATTAATATTTGTAATATTAATCTCTAATAAGCCAATAGAATGTATTAATTTTACAGATCAATCGTTTTGTTTCGACACAAGGAATCTTTATTTTTCTTACATCAGTTTTAAATTATGATAATTTGAAGAATTAAAGCTCTAAATCTAAAACCCATTCTTTAGAAATCATAAAAGTACATAAAAATGGTAAAGTTTAATATTTTGTAAAATCCTGATCTCAGTTTGAGATATTAATAGATACATTTTTTTTAAATATTTGAAATTATTGCTAATACAAAACATCCTACATAAGAAAGCAAAAATACAGAGTCTTAAATATTTCCGGGTCTCTAAAGTTCTTTGAGAGTCTCAGGACATTTAATAACATTTCCCCATTTGAATTGATACATTAAACGATTTCGTGTACTTGCAGATGACTCGGTTGCTCAGGACATTCATAAAATGCGAATGCGAACTGATGACTTCACTTTGATAAAAGTCATAGGTCGTGGAGCATTTGGTGAAGTACAATTAGTCAGACACAAATCAACTCAAAAAGTCTATGCTATGAAGTTACTCAGCAAATTCGAAATGGTGAGTTTAATCTTTAAAAGCCCAAAAGAAGTAAAACATCAAAACTAATAGCTAATTTTTTTCAACAAATAATTTTAATCTGATACTCATGGCTATTTCAATGATATTGTTTTCCTACTTTTTGATTCTGATTTTGTTTATCGTTTATGCCACAGATCAAAAGATCGGACTCAGCTTTTTTTTGGGAGGAGAGAGATATAATGGCTCATGCCAATTCTCAGTGGATAGTTCAGTTACACTTTGCATTTCAAGACCACAAATATCTTTACATGGTCATGGATTATATGCCCGGTGGCGATTTAGTAAATTTGATGTCCAATTATGATGTGCCTGAAAAATGGGCAAAATTCTACTGCGCGGAGGTGGTGCTCGCGCTGGATGCGATACACAAAATGGGATTCGTTCATAGAGACGTTAAACCGGACAATATGCTACTTGATAAGCATGGTCATTTAAAGTTGGCCGATTTTGGTACCTGCATGCGGATGGATGCTGATGGCCTGGTACGATCTGATACCGCCGTTGGTACTCCTGACTACATATCACCCGAAGTACTACAGTCGCAAGGTGGAGAAGGTGTATACGGTCGTGAATGTGATTGGTGGTCAGTAGGGGTTTTCCTCTACGAAATGTTGGTTGGAGATACTCCTTTTTATGCAGATTCGTTGGTGGGCACTTACTCAAAAATTATGGATCATCGAAATTCTCTCCATTTTCCTCAAGAAGTCGATATTACTTCTTCTGCTCAAAGTTTGATATATGGATTTCTCACAGACAGAACCAGACGTTTGGGTAGAAACGGAGTAGACGAAATTAAAAGTCACGCCTTTTTCAAAAACGATCAATGGACTTTCGAGAACTTAAGGGAGTGCGTACCACCAGTGGTGCCGGAATTGTCAGGTGATGATGATACAAGTAACTTTGACGATTTGGAAAAAGAAGATGGACCAGAGGAGAGTTTTCCTGTACCTAAAGCATTCTCAGGCAATCATTTACCCTTCATCGGATTCACATATTCCGGTGACTACCAGTTGATGGTTAATAATAACAGCAGAGAATCAGTCGATGGTCTCGAGAACCATGTGAACAACGGTATCAGTGACGAGGGTAGAGTCGCGCAGTTGGAGAATTTACTCGAGCGAGAAAGGCGGCTAGTAGAGAGTTTAGAGTCCAGACAACGGACTCTAACATCTCAATTGGAAGTTCTTACTCAACGGGAAGCTGAACTTCGAGAGGAAGCAGCCAGAGCAGACAAGGAATTAGCGCTCTTAAGACACAGTCACAAAGAGGCACATCGACGCGTGGAACATGAAACGGATGTTCGTAGAAAAGCCGAGTCTCTTCTCCTTGACTTAAAGAAAAAGTTTGACGAAGAGCAAACAAGACGAGTGAGGGATGCAAGTACATCACAACAAACTTCAGAACGTATCATTAGTTTGGAGAAGCAGGTGAAGGAGATGCAGGCTAAGCTTGAAAGGGAGACCGAGACTGTGGGTAGGTTACGAAAGCAATCTACTGAAGTTACTGTCGCTCGACAAGCAGCGGAACAAATGGCTAATGAGCTGCAAATGGCCAGAGCTCAATTACAAGCTCAAAGAGATTCATTGCAACAAGAGGTGGCCACTTTACAGGTAAAGAATAAAAAGAGAATTCAACAAGGTCAAAGATGATTTTATTATAGGAGCTCAATGTTATATATTCGATTTTTTAATTACAGGGTCAATTATCGAAAGAACGGAGTTCCCGGTCGCAAGCATCGTCCCTCACTGCCGAACTGGAGACGAGACTTTCTGCCTTGCATATGGAACTTGAGCACAGTCGTGAAAGAGAAGAAAAGGCGACTTTGGACAACAGACAACTTAATGAAAGGATTTCAGAGTTGGAAAAGGAAGCCGCTACCTTAACTCTTGAACTGAAGGCAGCACAAGCTAGATACAATCAGGAAGTTGTAGCCCATCAGGAGACGGAGAGGTCGAGAATGCTCTCGAAAGAAGAGGCCAATCTAGAAGTTGTAAAAGGTGAATAGTTTAAACATTTGTATTTTGTGATCTGTTCATTTAACTAGGATTTTTTTTATTTCACGCTTATCAGGTCGAATGGATAGAATTTTTAAAGGTATGAAGTCTTCGCACTTTTGCCTGCCAATCTTGTAGAGAAAAATAATATCATAGATTATTATTTCGTCTACTTTTATATTCGACTAATTTGCCTTTTCATTGACAGCGTTACAAGCAAAATTGAATGAGGAGAAAAGCGGAAGACAGCGAGCCGAATCTTTAGCTCAAGAAAAGGAACGTCAGACTTCTATGTTGTCTGTCGATTACCGTCAAATTCAGCAGCGGTTACAAAAGTTAGAAGGTGAACATCGCCAGGAGGTTGAAAAGGTCAAGGTACTTCAGGGACAAGTGGAGCAAGAGCAACAGAAGAGGAACAACTTGCAGACCGAATTGGCACAGCAGTCTTCTGAAGCTGGTAGACTACGCGCTCGAGAACATCAATTAATGGATGAGGTGGCACAGTTGAGAGAATCCAAACGACAGATTGAAGAAGAGCTCCATCACTTAAAAACTCAGCGGAACGTCGATCAACTCCAAATGAAGGAATTTCAGGAACAATTAGAAGCAGAGGCATATTTTTCGGTGAGATATTTCTTACTCCAGGAGCATATCTTAGCTAAATCGTAGAGGGCATAATTTCTACAGCGCTACCAACGTTTATTAAGATAACTAAGACTCATGAGACATTCGCTCGTACTCTCTTCCTAATTTTTCACGATCTTTTGACCAGCAATTTTAAAGATTGAATTTTGAGCATCAATCGGAACTTTCTGCTACAGAAAAAATTTTGAAAGACACGACGTTCCATTTCGTAGTGCCAAACATCGTTCATTATTAGACTAGCAGAAAAATTTTTGTAATAAGAGTTGCAAACCCAAAGATACGGAGATATAACGAAAGCCCCGATTTTGGACGGCATTTTTTCAGGATGGTGTAAGTTACCAACCTCGTCCAAGGTCGTTTAAATGTGAACTTTTAATTAAAACCCCAAATCATGAAACACATTCAGAAATCAGAATTACTTAACCTTTTTCAGCGTAATACTTTTTTGTATAATATTCTAACATTTATTTTTTACAGACTTTGTACAAAACCCAGACTCAAGAACTCCGTGAGGAGCTTGACGAAAAAACTAGATCATATCAGGAGTTGGAGGAAGAAAGAAATTCATTCTGTCATCAGCTTGAGCTTGCTCTTGCTCGGGGAGATGCTGAGGCTTTAGCAAGATCAATTGCTGAGGAGACGGTTGCAGATTTAGAAAAGGAAAGAACAATGAAAGAATTAGAATACAAGGATAGCATGACTAAGCACCATCAAGAATTAAATGCTAAGGAACAAATAGTCAACAGATTAAAAGACAGTGATGTAGAAATGAAAAATACGGTCGATCAATATTTAAAAGAGAAGGAAGACTTAAACAAAAGGCTGAAGGAAATTCAAGAGCAGCTTAATAAAGAACAGTCTAACGCTAATGAAATTGAAAAACTGAGCAGTAAACTCAAAACTGAGCAAATTCTAAAGCAGCAAGCAGTCAATAAATTGGCGGAGATAATGAATCGAAAGGATCTTTCTGCAGTTGGAAAAACGAAAAATAAAGCTTCCTCTGCGGATCTTAGGAAGAAGGAAAAGGAGTGTCGAAGGCTTCAACAAGAACTCACGCAAGAAAGAGAAAAGTACGGTCAACTGGCTGCTAAGTGGCAGAAAGACTTGCAGGACGTACAGGCACAACTTGTTGAAGAAAATCAATCGAAATTAAGGCTTCAAATGGAACTTGATTCTAAAGATTCAGAGATCGAAACGCTTCAAATGAAAATAACTTCCATTAATTCCGAGACGGCTAGCGTATCGTCTGTAGAAAACGACGGAGAAGACTCTGTTTTATCCGAACATGGTGCCATGAGATTGGAGGGTTGGTTAAACGTTCCCAATAAGCAGAACATTAAAAGACACGGTTGGAAGAAGCAATACGTTGTCGTATCATCTAAGAAGATAATTTTTTATAACAGCGAGAACGACAAAATGAATGCCGATCCAGTTCTGATACTGGATCTGAGTAAAGTCTTCCATGTTAGACCCGTTACTCAAGGAGACGTGATTCGAGCCGATGCCAAAGATATTCCTAGGATATTCCAGGTACTTGAATACTTCTGTTTCCTGTCCTTTTAGCGTAAGAAGTTTATTTTCATCTTGTCTTGTTAATTTTTTAGTTGCTGTACGCCGGTGAAGGTGAAGCGAGACGTCCTGGCGATGAAGGTAATTCACTCCCAGGAGTAGAGCTTCCTCAGTTGACTGATAAACCGAGCACTCAACATAAGGGTCTAAAAGGTCATGAATTCATTTCCATTTCTTATCACATGCCAACAAACTGTGAAGTATGTTCAAAACAACTCTCGCACATGTTTAGACCACCTCCTGCTCTCGAGTGTAGACGTAAGTAATCATTTTATTATAGATACGTTTTCTAGAATGTTATTGAGACCTTAAGAATTACTAATATCTTAATAATAATGTTTCTAGGATGTCATATAAAAGTTCATAAGGAACATTTAGACAAAAAAGAAGACGCCATAGCCCCGTGCAAACTGCACTACGACCCAAACAGCGCTCGAGAGCTGTTAGTTCTTGCAGGAAGTCCTGATGATCAGAAGTATTGGGTAAACCGATTGTCGAAACGAATTCAAAAATGCGGATACAAGGCGAACTCACACATGGATGGAACAGGGCAACGTGTCTCGCCAAGGTAGCGTAGAAGAGCAACAGACGACTAAATAGCTCTTTTGTGTTGTGGCGTCGCATGATTGGGTGTAGAGAGGTTAGAGCCGTTTGTTTTTTCTTCCCTTCTAGCAGTATTGTAAATAATTATATTTAATTTTTGTAAAATATTTTTTTCGATTGTCGATTAAATTATTTATTAAACCTTAAATTACTTAAGAATAAAATTTTTAGTTACTTTAAGATATTTTACAATACTGCTATTCAGAACTCGTATGATAACTTTTTATTTTCACGATTTTAAAGAAAAATCTAAAATGCAAGATCTCAAAATTGTGTCAATAAACATATTACTTCTTCTATATCGATGAAGTGTTAGAAAAACAAAAGGCAATGAACGCGTCTTAAAATAGCGCTTTCCTTTAAATATGGATCAACAAAAGTTAGTGAGTATGTTACTTTGCGATATATGAGATGCTTATATTTTTGATATTTTCGGGGTATTTTTGCATATTGCATGGTAGTAGGTACTTATTTGATGTTTGAAGAAGATTCCTAAATGGACTTTTCAGACTGGAGTCGTAAAATTTCATAATTAGAGTAAAATATATATTTTTATTTTTCGAAATGCTTTCTACTTTTCTTCCAGGAAGAGAAAACTTATTATCACCGCTCATTGTTTATCAATTAGCATGGGTTTGAAAAGTGTGAAGCTTCAATTAGTTGCGTGGTTTATCAGGTTTGCGATGCTTTTTCGTACGTAAGATGGGCTTATATTTCTTATTGTATGTGTTCGTCCTTTTTCAAAATGGGTCTTTAAAATGTTTGCAATGCCTTGTTTTTTCATATTTACATTGTTTTGCAATTTTTAAAAGCTTTCTTATTTGATTACAGAGAATCGACGAGGTCAACGCTCAAGCCTTATTTACAAAAATCGGCCACTCTCCCGGCGAATGCAAGTATGGGCAAATGATTTTATAAGTCTTTGACCAATGTTGATCTCCTTGCTTGCCATCCCCTCGCCCAATTGCCTTTGATGATGTCCAACGAAATAAGCATTGGTCTTTCAATCCAATGCCAAGTCAGATAATCGCCTCCCACCTGCTACTGTGCCAAGTATGTAAGTCGCGTGTTATTCATCTCCCTCGAGTAATTTCCATTGATTTTGCGATCACCAATCTGTAGAGAAGGTAATCTCTTTCATAAGTCCTTTATTATGAATTTATACAGCTTTCGTACGAACGTTTACTAGGTAATTTTTTAATCAGAGGTTGTAGTCAAGCGAAGCCTTTATTCCTGTTGCCACTCTTTTGACGCAAAGGCAATAATTACGTGTGAAATTATGTTTGCAGTAATCGCGTGATTTTTTCACTCAAGCACCCAAGTTTCTATGTGACTTAATTATTACGCCATTATCAGTGTTAAAAAAACTTATTTTTGTATCGACTTTATGAGGGTAGTGTTTTTTTCAAAAATTAACACGAATACGAAGGATAATATATTGTACATAGCTTAGAAATAATTTTGATCATTTTAAGAGTAATTTTTGTTCTTCACTTGAATTTTTTTAATGTATTTTGTAAAGTTGGATAATCGATACGGAATTGTAAAGAATCTAATAGCCAAAAGTATGTCTAGAATCACTCATTCAAGAGAAAATTTCGCGATAACTACAAACTTTTACATTTTAATCGTGCAGATAAAAGCCATGTAATTCGCAGAGAATGTGTGAAAATGGAAGAATATGGTTACTGATAGACGCCGATTTTCTTCACTGTGCACGTTGCCAAAGTATTATAATGCGGTTGAAATACAAGAGGAAAAAATATAGTGAAAAAGGGTTTGCGTTATGCGCCTTGGTACGATTTAAACGCACTTTGTCGTTGCACCAAGCGATAAGTTGGGCTCCAATCTACAGCGAAAAAATAGAGTTTTTCTAATTCTAATTTTTCGACTCGATAAAATTTTAGCATCTACACAATTATAATTTTACAGAAAAAGTCTGATGCGCATGAACGGACGAAAGGAATTGATTCATTGATATTTCTATCGATATTTTGACTATATACACAACTTTGTACATAACCACTGTTTTACAGACAATGGCTCAGTCGAATAATTATTTCTGTTAACGAAGAAAATTGTAGACGTAAAATCGTCTTGTAGTCTGAACAGGTCTGCTGAATGTGTAAACAAGAGAAGTCGTCGATCATCTATCCGAGAGAGCGAAAGTTTCCAATTAATTTCGCATTGTTAGTAACTCAGACTCATAGTATTATTATTTTTATATGTTTTGAGAGTAAAATATTTAATATTGCGTTGTAGAGTAAATAAAGATCGCGAATGCCCAGATGGCTATGTAGGCTGCCAAAGTTTTTTAACGCGAGATTTTTATAAAATGAAAATTGGCAATGTCGCGATAAGGGCGCTTATTGAAACTACGAAGGGTTAATAGGGAAACTTTAAAACTCATAAGTTTCAAGGGAAAAAAGAAAAATCGCTGAGTGAAATTCTTTGTATAGTAGTGATAATTTGCAATCCTGTGTCTAAGGATTTACTTTATAGTCTAATAACAATACATGTAATATTCGACAAATCGTGTCTACCAGAAGAACCTTTGAATTCGAAAAGCAAGGATCATCTCGTGCAAGAACCTAGCATCGATTAACATTTAAAAGAGGTTCGTAGGTACATGTAAACGTCGCCGTGTTCTTAAAATGCTCTAAAATCAATCAATTAGTGTGTACTAAGTAGCTTGTTCTTGCATGAGATGATGCGATGAATCTCGACAATGGTGCTCCCTCCTCCGAGACTGGACCGAAAGTACGGCTTCGTCGACGAACTACTTACCAGATCCATAGCAAAAAGGAGAATGTCGACATATACAAAACACCATTCATTTACTGCCTAGTGCCTTTTCCCTTTTGATCTCCAATCAAAATTTAAAAGGAGATCAATTTGCAGAAATCAACGCTGAACGGAGTGGAAAGAGAAAGGAGATATTGTTACAGCATATTTTATTATTGTTTAGTTATTTACAATCTGTATATTGATAATTAGTATTAAGATTAAAACTATTTTGTAGATAATATACAATTTTTTTTACCCTACACTTATAATTATTGGGCTCCGCAATGTAATAAAATATCTTCCTCCCGTCTCTCGGCGGGACTTTTCTAATTGTGTAGAAAGTGTAACTGTTACAAATTATTAGCTAACCCCCGTTTAAGGGGATCATGGTTAAAAAATCACTATTTTATTGCAATCTCATAATAAAGATTACAGTTTAAAAAAAGTTTCCCTGCATTTTAAATGCTTAATTTTATTCAGTATTCGAAATATTTAATTATTTATTTAATTATTCGAAAAATTTGAAGTGTGGTTTTACCACCTAAATATGAATTTGGGGACGTATAAAAAAGATATGTGTACCTTATTTTTGAGTATTCTAAAACATACTCCAAAACGAATAAACAAGTCGGAGTCGGACACTTGAATATCCTTTCTTGTAAGAAGTTGAAGAGACAGGGAAAAAAATCAACAGATATTAAGCGATCGAAGTTTATTATATTACACTTGGAAATTCTTAAGATATATACAGCAAAGAAGATATTTATTCCTATACTAGATTAAAGGCGATGTCAAAGTGGATAAATACATGCATGGTTTATAAATGAGGGTCCCTCAGTGAGTAGGAGAACTCGAGTATGCTCGTGCTGCATCTAATTTCATTGAATTCACTTAAATGTGTAAGGATTCATCGAAATAATGAAAAAAAATTTCGAAGCCCTCTCTCATTAGCACACGGAGAAAAAAATGTACTGATACAGGGAAAACTTTGCCGTAGAGTAAACCATAAAAAATGCCTGAATAGTAGAAACTACTAAAATAAAAAATGATTCAGCTACTGCAAGTTTCAGATGTTTTTTTTTATCATTTCAGCAACTTCTTTTTTATCCGTGTATATGAATACTGGGAGAACTTTTGATCTCGCTTACGTATGTTAATTATAAGTTTACAAGATGATCTTTGGTAATGATACTAATGATCGTTTATTGAGGAAGAAAAAAAGCGGCTAAAATACATAGTATATGCCGAAGATTTTCCATTTATCTTGGAAAACAGTAGACTGCCAAAAAGTTGTTGCTTTTTCAGTGACACTTTTTGAATTCGTGTGAATTTGTCTTTAAAAATGTGCCTCAGTATAACGAATCTACTCTAAGCGAATTTTCGCATTTTCTCGATTTTTGGATTTGCAGTTCCATATGTTTATTTTCCAACGAGACTGATAAGTTTCGTGGCGAAATATTACTTTTTCACGAAGCCGACCAAGCTGCGGTTGACCAGAGTCGGCTTTATTCCACCCTTGGACTGAAGATAAAGCGGTGGATGCTGACTTCTGAATTGGTTCGTCGGCTCCTTCATCTTCTCCATTGATTCCTGCTTGGCACCTCTGTGCAAACCGTCTACTTATTTCTGAGAGACGGGGAGAGAGTGCGGTAAATTTCAAGCGTGTGTTAGAAAACTAATGCCGACAGAGGAAAGATCAGTGGTCCAAAGCCTAAGGTAGTTTCAAACAACGAAAAAGACGGCAAAAGTGTGAATCTATAAGTGAAGAAGCAAAATTATAGAAAAAAAAAGATGATCAAATTTTATTTTACTACTTGAATTTACAGAGTGCCATTAGACTGGAGAATCAGGAGGGTGACGGAAACATGAGAAGGTAGATTTAAAAATTTTTTAAATTTGCATCTTCAGTTTTAGGGGTGACCGAAAAATAATTTCAAAAGTGAATGATTTTGAAGTTTGTCTAGATATCGTTTATGAAATCCATTGTAATCATGTAATTTAAGTTACAAACCGATTTTCTAATTGAAAATTGTAACTTTTTTTAATTGCGTTAGAAGGAATAATTTAGAAATTTCCGATGATCTTTTTCAACCTCTTTGTCATCAACTTTAGTGGATAACTTACAGGTATCGGGTGAGATCTTCGACGTCAACAAGCATTGAGTCTTGTTCCATGTGAAGGTCATCTCTCCTGAGTAAACCTTCCACCAAAGCCTCGTTCAACGTGGCTATCCTTGCGTGAAGATCGTTTGCCAGAACTTGAAGTTGAGCAACATTCAGTTCCGTTAGTAACATTCGAGAAAGTCTTCGTCTTTCCTCGCCAAGTTGTACTCCAATCTATTTAGAAAATTTTTTAATTTACACCTAGAATTGAAATTCTAAAATTTAAATATTAGGTGTTCTTAAATATTTTCCGAAGATACACTACGGATCAAAATTGTAGGTTCATCTATTTTTTAATGATCACTGAAGTTTTATATTTACGAGTAATAACATCAAGGAAAATGATGCCTAAAATGAGCCCAAGAAATAAAAAAAATGTTCATTATTTCGAAAGTTATTGATATTTTTATAAAATATATTTGACGTTTTTTCATTGCAATATCTTCTTAAAAAATTGATAACACGACTACTAACTTCACACTGGGCTAATTTTAAACAAAATTTTGATAAATTTTAACTTTAAAAAAAAGTAATTTTTGATGTAATTAAATCTAACAGAACTGGTGAAAAAAAAACTAGTGAACTCATAATTCTGACCGGTAGTGTTCAATATTCTTGATTCTTATCAGAGTCGTCAAAATTTGGAATATAAGAGAAAGTGAGCCAATATAATAAATTATCCAGTAACTAATTATTAATCGTGTATAGATCTCAATCCTCTGATTGAGTACGAAAAAATATACTAATTAGAGAATTAATCTTTGATGCGTAACGAAGAGGATCTATATATATAGTAGATATGTATATTGTATATATTGTACATACACACCTTCTCAAGACTGGATCGAACCATCTCTGTAATAGGGCTCTGTTTGAGCCTCTGCCTCTCGACCTCCATTTGCATGTGTGCCATGTCCTTAGCTTGTGATAGAGCCATTCTTGCTTCCATTTGCAACCTAGCTTGTTGAGCGAAGAAATCAGCCTCATCGATAGGAGCAGAATTAGAACTGATATCGAGTCTTAAAGGTGGAAGACTCAAAACTTGTGGTCTTGCAGGGATTTGATGTTTTGTCACTGTAGATGGGGTAGGCATGTGCAAGGAATCGTTTTCTGAACCAGGTGATTCCGTATCTGAAGATGCTTCATTCATGAAGCAGATTTGCAGGTTCATCCCTAGGTTTCAGTTTATTAGTCTGAATTAAAAAAATCTTTAGGATGACACAATAAAATATACAAAAAATGATAAAATCTACAAACCACTTTGAAGTCGAGTATGAAGACTTGGTTTTCTGCCCCTCTCGGTTCTAACATCGTCTGCCTCTGGCCCCATTGCCAACCTTCTTCTAATTTCTTCTCTGTCATTTCTCCTCTGCACAAAAGGGGAAAAAAGCAATACTAAATTATAGCGCAATTATAAGATACTGATTGTGAATTCACTTCTTCTGTCGCTAGGATTATTTTAATAAATTATGAGTATTTATAATTAATATGCAACTTCTAAGACTGTCTCTTGTAATACTTTTCACACCTCATTGTCAGAGGAATCGCTCCAATCTCCTCGGGCGAGTTTGTCGAATCGATGAAGTAAATCTTCTTTATTATAGTTTTTCGATTGTGGTTCACGACCCGCTGCGACCGCTTCTACTACTTCAGCAACTCTTTCGTCTTCCTTAGCAATGAGTGCATCAAAAAGTGCTATGTTAGTCAGAATTCTCATTAGTGCTCGACATCAGTTCGGAAGCTATTTACAAAATTTGATATTACAATATTTCAATTTATACGCAAATGCTGAAGTTTTTTAATCCATTCAGCTTCGTTATATGAATGGTTTTTAATTAAACTTTGTAATTTCTGAGTAATTTATATAGGTTCATACTTTATATTTTTTTCAAGTCTTGAAGAAGTAAAATATTACTAAGCCGCGGGGATTTCATTTAGTAGGTCAATGTAGTATTTTAAAATTGTTCAACGATTTTCACAGTTTTTGAATTTATGTTGTCAATTTTGTCAGATACTGCTCTCAACAGGTTATCAGAAGTCGACCGTTTGCATTATCTTCAATGACTCTATCAGGAACAGAATTTAATGACGATTAACGATTGCTCAATAATTGATCTGACCCAGGCAAGACCAAAAAATTAATTCACACGAAATAAGTGCAAAAACAGGATAGCAATTAAATATCTAAAGCATTAGGCAATATTTCAACTATGATCATTATGTAATTGATACATTTTTCTAAGTCTCTCAATCAAGATACTTTATATATTATGATTATTTTATTTTATGAGAGCTTTTATTATTACAATTATTTTTATAGTTTACGAAAGTTAATTACTTACGAGTACTTTCATGGAAAAATGGTTCACAAAAGTACATTTGGCTTTGAAGTTTGTTTACATTATATACAGATGAATTATGTATACAGATTTTATTCCAAAAGTTTGAAAATTATAATACAATATAAGAAATTGAAAAAATGTAATGTAGAGGTACTAAATCTTCGTTTTGCCATTTTTATTTTAATACCATGACTGTTTTTATAATTTCTTTAGATTTAATAATAAATGATAGCCGAGCACAGGAGAACCCTGACAGAAATTTCTTTCACTTACGAGATCCAAATCTTTGTCATACGTAAAAGTGTACAATTCGCTAATGAATCGCGAATCCTTTTTATAGTGACTTCTTTTTTTTCCACTACTACCCATAACTTAAAAAAATTTTCGAGCTGTCTGTACACTTAGTAAACAGGAAAGCTATAAGCACGGCTGAGTTTAGACGATGAGAACCGCTCGCCGGTAGTGAACGAACTGAACTAACAAAACTGGTGCCTTACTAAACTTCATAGTGAAAGTATCATCAGCAGTAAAAACGCATCTTATATACATTTAAATACTAGTTTATACTTTTTTTACAATCAGGAAGACATGCTGTACACTTATTATTTATAACGCGTGTTCTAGGGTGGTGCAGATGATTGAGGTTTACGACTACTTTTTTCAATCTAATTTTCATTTCTTTATATTGGTATTAATAAGAGAATTTTCTTAAACTGATTTATATCCGGTTATGGAAGTAATTGCTGAAGAAATAATGAACTTAAGTATTCCTTTAATGTTTTCCAGGGAGCATATTGAAGGAAAGATAAAAGCTTCATTCCAAGATTTGGAATTTGAAATGTTAATTTCCGCTTCGAGAGAAAAATTCTTGAATGTTCATTTGTTCATATGCCTGCGCTAATATCCGACTATAGACGGTATACTATACATATTGCAAACTCTACGGCACAACGCCGCGCCGATTCGGTTGGTCGCTCAAGCGAATCTCTCTCACTTCGGCTTTACGCGATAATCTCTCCTGGTCGATTCACTTTTTTCTCTTTGTGATGTGTATTGGAGAACGCAAGTCACTATCAGCACTATTTTGATACCTGTTCTTTCGTATTTTCGTAATATAATACCCTTGCTCTATTTAAAAAAAAAAAAAAACTTTTACTAGTTGAATAAGTTTTATAAGAGGAAAATTAGATATGTAATAATGTTTCCCTTAGGTTTTTCTTTATGGTAAGTTTCAAAATAATAATATAAGTTTATATGGTATACGAAATATACCATATAGAGGCAATGATAAAGCTTGCGGGATATGAAAAGAAATCATGGACCATTGAGTTGCAGATTATACTTCTTCAGTGTATAAGAGAGTTACGAGTTTCACCTTGACCTTTCTCCTTAGATGCAAAACCATGCTTCGTGCCTTTTTTACCATAACTAAAATAATTAGCGCCATTTTCATTCTGCGAACTGTTATTTAAAGAATGTTACGGATTCAAAACATTCAAGAACAATTTAGGAAGACTTCGAGATATTTAAAAACAGTTCAATTGATATTTAAAACGGATAAACTTCCGAAAAGGGTTTACCTCACCCCTGTTGGAAGTCTAAATAAATACATAGATAGAAATCCTATCCCTTTCTTTCTCCTTCTATCCTTTTCCATCCCTTGTCTATCCCCACCTATCTCCTTCTCTCTTCATCTTAATCCACATTCACGCCTATCTCTTTCTATCTCTTGTCTATATATGTCTATCTCTTTCTATAACTATCATAGTTCACTCCTATCTCTTTCACCCACTTCTATATCCCTTTCTATCCCTTATATACACCTGTCTATGCTTAAAATATAATAAATATTAAGAAATTATTGAGGGACAGCCGTAGGGATAGAAAGAGATACAAATTTCTAACGAGAGAAATAGATTTAGGGAGAGAAGGATGCGGATATAGATAAAATGGTATGGATTGAATACGATAGGATTTCTAATATATTGTAAAAAGGATAGAATAGGATAGAGATAATTAGATAAAGGAGAGACATGGATAGAAAGGTATATGAATTGAAAAGAATAGGCTTCTTAGTAGTTTGTAGAACGGAGACAGAAGGATAGAGATAGAGGTGATTAAATATAAGGATATATATGGTATGAATAGAAAGGTACATATTTAAATGATTGCAAAGAGATAGAAAAAGATTGATTTGGATAGGCGAAGAATAAGGAAAGATTTGCGTGGATAGGCGGAGGATAGGAAATGATTAAGAAGATAAGCGAAGGATACAGAAAGATAGAAAAGCGGAGATTCAAAAGAGAACAAGTTATTGTAGATTAAAAAAGAGATAGAAGTAGATTGGTATGGATTGGGAAGGGTACATTTGGATAATATTGTCGTTTCCATTTCAATCCTGAAGATTGAAAAAGATTCAAATGGATAGACTTCCTATCTATGAATAGGAATATGATAGTGAAGATTTAAGACTATTCGATTTAGATGGTAAAATCATGAAAAAACAATCAAAATCGTCGTTTTTTGCGCTTACCTCAGCTATAGGTATAACTATATGCAATATTAAAAAAAATCTTTCAATCAAAATTTGTAGATTGCAACACATTTTTTGTTCCAAGAATTTTATTCTACGAGCGATAGTTTCCAAGAAAATCAGTGATACATCGAGTTTTATAAAAAAAAAAAACCCCCATAAATCATGGCTCTTTACATCGTAAACGAAAAGCAATGTAAAAGAAAATTATTGTCAAGGGAAATTATGGTAAAGAGAAATGATGAAGGTAAAAATAAAAAACCTTAGGAATACAAAAAAAAATATTACAAATATTAAAAACTCAAAAATAAAATTTACAAAATAACAAAGTATTTAAAAAATATGCTTACTCGTATAGAATAAAATCCTTGCAACAAAAAGTACGTATTTCGATGAGATCTATACAACTTTTGTTTGTAATACTTAAAAAAATGTTGCATATTAGCTTATACTGCATATTACTTTTGATTCAATTGATGTTAAAAGAGGAAGTTTTAATATTTTGCTGACACTTATCTATAACAACGCTGCTAGCTTCTACATTTTCTACACTTCTGGATGAAAAGAATGAAATTGTATGGTAAAATAAGAAAGTTCAGTTCCGATTTCGAGGTGGTACTTTGTTTCATATTAGATAGACGCCCCTCAATTTTATAGTTATTTACTTTTTCATCGCCTACTTTGTCGTGTGAATAATATATATACGTAGATCCCCGATTAGCGTACAAATAAACCCTCATAAGAAGATCCCTATATATAGAGTGGAATGAAGTCCAATAATCGGGCATAAATAAACACGTGCCGCAGAAATACTTTCATGATTTATCTCCTTATCTGTTATTTAATCAAAACCGTTCTTTCTTTCTATCAGCAAAAATGGTTTCTTACCTGTCTATAATAACTTTTACTACTCTTTAAATCGAGTTCCTTGGGTCGCGTGGCAGTAAAACGGTGATCCATCATCCGCTGCCTCGACGAAATCGGATGCATCATTATCTTAAACGATTATCACTCCAATTCGACGAATTCAATATTAACTATATATAAGCACGGATTCAAGAGAAAGATAAAAGTCTTTCATATATTTAGGTACCTATATAATATATATATATATATACATAAATCTACTGATGACTGCACCGCCTTCCCATTCTTGTTTCACACTATAGTCTGCCCACTTTGATTTTATTTATAGCCTATAATGTTGGGAGTTTATCGTGGAAACTTCAATGATTTAATAAGCTTTTGTCAATTGTTTTGATTGTATGGAAAGTATACCAATTGTCATATATATTACAAGCTCCGTTTTGTATAATCGAACTGTTTTATGATTTAAAATTCTTGAAATTTGAAAAGAATTCTATTTTATAAAAATGGTGAAACTATAACAGTAATTATTATATCTTTCATCGCAGATTCTCTAATAAATATATCATTGCCGGAAGCAATGGATGATATAATCAACATAAATAGTACGCGATTTATTCATTAAAACAAGTAAAAGAGCAGAAGAATTTAAGAAAGTGAATGTCCACTATATCGCAAAAGCGAACTTGAAATAGTTCATCCACATTGTGCGAATGCCACAAAACACAACAAAAACAAGGTCCATGGCCCATGCACGATAGAATGCGGTTCACACTTCACAGCGAAGTTTCTATACACATCTGGTCAAATCTGATTGCATCTGATCGTGGATTCGTGGAACTATCACAAGCATGAAGTGCTCTAGGCTTGTCCTGATATATTATACATGTCACGACAGATTATGTATCGGACTATAATAGTGTAAAGAGGACACATTCACTCGCTTACAGCACCCACACTTCCGCCCACTCTCAATTCCGTGATACTCTCCAATCAAAAGAGAGAACATTCTCTAACATATTGTGATAATAACGGAAATGAAATGGAAAAAGAATAAAAAAGTGCAAAGATGAATGACAGAAAATTAAGGAAAAGTACACATCGATTTTTATCCCGACAACAATCAATTGATAGATATCTGGTGATATCTATCTCTTTCTTTCTCCTTAGTCTATTTCTATGAGGAAAGAAATTGAATTCCTTTCTATCCTTAAATCTATCTCTCTTATTAACGTTCATTAGGGCGTATCGAACAAAAATTTGTTTGTTTGAAGTTCTAATAGCAATGAAAACTTTCTTTGGGGAGTTAAATACACTCTTCCAAAGGTTTTATAAAAAAATAATTACTCATCCTGTCTCCACATCGTAGCTATAGCTAAAAATAGAAAAACGAACCACTTCTTCAAATTTGAAGAGCAAACATTTTATTTTTGAGATTAAAATTGTCAATAAAAATAGTTCAAAACAATTCGATTTACACTTTCACAGCGATAATTCCATTAAAATATTTCTTATCCCTCCCTAATTGATTCTGAAGTTTCAAAAATCGAAAAAAGTCGACTTTTTCGCTATTTTCTTTGATTCATGGTAAGTTTTTTTTTTACCATATAATGTGTGATATATGTTAGTAAGAATGTATTTGAATATGTTACAACAATAATATATAATAACTTTTATTGATTATTGATTATTATTTAATTTTTATCAGAAAAAGTAGTTCGAAGCAAGTGGGTTTGTACCTACATAGCAAAAAATTATTACATTTTTTTACCCTACCTATGTGACCTTGAAATTTCAACATATAAAATTAAATAATTTTTTGCTATGTAGATACAAATCTACCTGCTTCGTACTATTTTTTCTGATAACTCAAATACCGAAAATTAATTTTATTGGCAAATAAAGAGCAATAATATATTACTTTTAAATATGTGTTTGGAATTCAAAGTTAATACAAATTTAAAGAGATAGGAGCGAATTGAGATTGACAAGGAGATAAGAAAGGGATAGACAAGATAAGGGGGAGATAGAAAGGAATACAAGAGTGGGGATTATAAGAGATAGGACCGAATTGAGATTAAAAAGAGACAAAAAAAGATAGACTAGTGATAGAAGTTTTTGATTGACAAGGAGATAGAAAGGTATAACTAGAAGAGAATAGGCGAGAGATAGGAAGGAATAGAGAAGTGGGGATTGAAAGAGATAGGAGTGAATTTAGATTAATAAGGAGATAGAAAGAGATAGACCGGAATAGGCGAGAGATAGACAAAGATAGAGAAGTGAGGATTGAAAGAGATAGGAGCAATTTTAATAGAAGCGAATTGAGATTGACAAGAAAATAGAAATGGACAAGAGACAGAGAAGTGGGGATTGAAAGAGATAGACGTGAATGTGGATTAAGATGAAGACAGAAGGAGATAGATAGGTGGGGATAGACAATAAGAGATAGAAGGGTATAAAAAAGAGGAGGTTGAAAGAGATAGGGGATCAGCCAGATATAGAAATGGATAAACAATTATTATCCCTTTCCATCTGAGGGATAGGAGGAGATAGAAAGGGATAGGGTTTCTATCTCTTTACTTCCAGCAGGGATAAGAAGTTCAGATACGAACTTTCAAAGATGTCAAAAGATTCCAAACGATTTTATGGAAAGTTTACACGAGTTTACAAAGTAACTAACCCCTCGGATTTCTTTCAGTCGAATTTAAATTAAGGGTGTTGAACTCGAAAATAAAATGGAAAATAAGACGTATCAGAGCGAAGAGAAGAAGTTGAATTGATTCAGTTTGAAATAGCTATGTTAAAAAATACTTTTTTCTATATAATTGAAGAAATTATGCTCAATATTTCTTTTTAATTCTAGTTTCTTAATAACTCAAATTTTAGATAAAAGAGAGGTGATTGGCTTTCAAGAGGGTCTTAAACTTACCCGACGTTCTTCCTCTCGAGCAGCTTTCAAGTGTGTTTCAATGGCATCCAAATCAATTTTTGGCATCGCTGTTTCGATGTTATAAACGTCAAAACCACCTGGAATTATAAGATTTTCTTAAACATCTTTTTAACACACTTTTTATAAAATGTATAAAAATAGGATAAGAAAGTCGTTCAACAAAGAAAGGGGGCCAATTTTGAGGAAAGTAAAACGTTCACTTTTTTTGTCCAATTTCTTGTTGCTCGACTGAGCCATGAACGTCTTAAAAAACAAGTAAATAAGAAATGAGATGATTATCAAGGATATAAGGTGAGGTATGTGCGTATAGAGAGTCTATTAAAAAGTATGATTAGAGAAGAACGATGCTCATAAGGTAAAAATAAATTGTGAATCAGAATGACAGGAATGACAAGAGAAACACAAATTTGAGCTAACAAAAGAAAATCAAGTGAGATAATAAAATAATTACAAGTGTTTAAAAAAACTTAGATCATACATAAATGAGTAGTATGGTGAATCTTTTTATTTAACTCACCGCGTCCATTTTTGGTGCGTTTATCTGGACGATGTTGATCTCCAGATGAGTTGGTCTGTTGTCTCCTCCTGGCCTGATTCCTAGCCATTTTTTCCTTCTTTTTGACATCGACGCTTGAAGCTTCAGGAAGTTCTCGATCCAAAAGCTTGTTTGTATCTTCTCCATTGACCATTCCATTAAGAGGAAGTGATCTAGGTGTGCGAAGTTCAATAGCCTCCATGGCAATAACGTCCGGTACCGGCTGGACGTATTTCTCAAGGTCAACTCCAATATCTCTTCCTATACTGGAGAGAAGATCTATTTCGTCGAGTTTCACATAGGGAGCACTTTCCTCAGACGATTCGGAATTATTTTCCGAATCCTCAACGCTGTTCGGGATCAAAGCACCCTGACGGTTTCCTATCTTGATAGATTTGGGTAACTCCTTTGCCTCGCGAATTAGGTCGATGTGCACGACAGCTGCGTCTTCCGCCTGAAGTTCGAAGATAAGAATGAGTGATAAGAATGTATGGTTCATTAAACGCAAATATAGTCGAGAGAAGAACCTATAACGGGGCTCAGGTTAGAATGTCTATTTTTATTATCTTTACCTTTTCTTTGCTCAGTCCTGCAAGTTTAATTTATATATGTTTTCACACTATGTAGATTCAGGAAATTCTAAGGAGAGGGATCATTATTATAGTCACGTCTCGGAGTCCTGATAAGGTCTTTTCACTTTATGAGAATTGCAAGCTGTAACTATTGTAATATACGTACTTCAGATATTTACATTTAAGTTCAAATTAACAATGATAATATTTGCAGATAAGGACGTTTTATGACATCGATTTCCACAAAGCAACCTTTTTGGCGAAAATGTTTTTTGTTTGGTGAAAATATAATGTTCTACTTTTTCTTGGATGTTTTTTTTTAAAGGAGTGCCTATAGAAGATAAAGTAATTATTTTTTTAATGTATTTCCTAAGACATTCTTCATACGATGTACAAAAAATAGGGAGAGAGGAAGTTCCATTATTTCACATGATGCCTGGAGGCTTTAGAGAGGTCATAATATAGACATACTCGTATAGCCTCCTAACTTAAGTAGTACACTCAGTAGTATTACGGCTTCTCATTTATTACAAAACAACTTTTGCATTTTCTAGGCATGCTTAAATTATGTATTTGAGAAGAAAAGGGTAGTAAAAAATCTTTAAATAATTTCATATTCCAACAGAGAAATAGCTCAGAATACAAAAATCCAACAGTACTTCATTTCTTCAGTAAAAATGAGTTCTATATCTCAGCAAGACTTTCTTGGGACACAAATTCTACGCGAACGTGTAATAAGAAGTTTTGAAAGAAATTGTACATTATTTTAAAATTTTGCAGCGAACGGATAATTACCTCACCAATCTCACTGGTTTTGTTGGAATCCGGAATTTCCTCTATTTCCGGAAACTGGAGAGTTTCTTTAACACTGGTCGTCAGCTCGACGATCTCAACTTCCACTGGAAGCTCGCGTGGTTCACGTTTCTCGACAGTGGCCTCGAATAGTACAGATGTTTTCTCGACAACGGTGTCTGCTAAAGCTTCGTTAGTTTCCAGTTCTGTCAATTGGGTCTTTGCGACTCTGTTTAAGTTAGCCTCTAGCTCTTGTGAAAGAATTGTCTTCTCGTTTCGAGAAACCTCAACGCTCTTCACGTAATTTATGCACTTCTCAGAAGAAGGTACCACTGATTTGTACAAAGAGCTTACAGTCTGAAAGATAATGACCCATTATAAAGCTTCTTTCAAGCAAATACAAGTATAGTAATTTTCGTTAATTTAAATTCAGAGGAATTCGCATCTAAAAGACTCTATTGCATAATTATTCTATACCAAGAAGGTAACGATCATACATTGCATACATTTATTGTAGATTTAAAAAAAATGTAGACTGATTTTTTTATCGAAACGTGTTTTACAAGTATATAACTAAAGAATATCACAACAAAAACTTAAGTAGAAAAGAAAGTGTTGAGTTCAAACCCTTAGGGCAAGACTGAATTTTAGAACAATCTAAATTATATTAAATAATAATTTTCTATACTATAAATGTGAATTAGCATACAGAACTTTTTTTGACTTGTAAGTAATCTTTTTTATTCTAGAAAATGTATTCCTGGGTTCAATTCTTTAATTATAATTTTGTGTATAATGCATCAAGTAATTTTAATGAAATAAATATATTCATCTATACATCTATTTTCCAAATTGTTTACCATAATTTAATTTTTCAGAATTGCTATTCGCAGAAGCACACATTGCAGTTTTTTATAGTCATCGAAGTAGGAATTCGCTGATTGAGAAGTACAAGTTCAGTGACCTCGGTTAGAAAACAGTTATAGTCTCAAACACTGTAGTCGCTTGTCTTTCTTAATCATTTTTAATTTCTACTGATCATGTTTTAATATTTTTAAGAATAAGATTTAAACTTGCATTAATACATTTTTTAAATCCACAACAAAATAATCCATTAATAGGTTCTTTACAAAAGTTGGAACTGAAGCTGGAAAGATTAACAGTCTTGCTTGAATTCAAAGTTATCTTAAATGCCATTTTAGAAAAAAATAATTAGACTCGATTGGAACCGATTGAATTTGATGAATCCAATAGACTCCATATTCCAGAATCGTTTATGGATCGAATTCAATAGGTCTCACCTATTTAAATCCGATTAAATAAATCGGTTTCAATGATATGATTCTAAAATCGACCTATTGGACCTATTAAACTTAATCAGGTCCAGTTATTTTTTTCCAAAAGGATATGCAACATCTTGTCCCCTTTTATACCGAAATAAAAAAAAAAGGTTTTTTTAAATAACATGCCACAAATTATACAATGTAAACCGAGTTGGCATGTGAAGTTCTTTTATTTCATCGCAGGTAACCGTTTTTTTATTTTGTTTCATCTGAAAGATTTTTTTTTTTTGAAGCTGAAATAATAGATTGATTCACTTATGTCTTTACAGTAGCGAATGAAATTTAGTATGATTAAATGGACTCCTATATAATATATGCATAGTCACGTATTTACTAAAATGGGAAAGACCTATCTTTTTTCTCTACAATAGCAAAGTCAAGTATTTCCCCTATATAGATTAAAAGCTTAGAATATGAACAATTTCATCAATTTGTGATTCTAAGATCAGTAAAATGCCAATAACGAAGTGGAAAAAGAAGATAGAAGCTTTATATCTTTTTCTCTTTAGAGAGTTCTTCACAAATATAGAACAAAGGGTATATACATATATGATATACTTACATGAATGTTGAATTTTGGTTTGTCGTAGAATATCTTTTGTTCGATATTATTACCATCCAATTGGTTGATGTTTTCCAATGTAAGTTCCTCAACGTTATTGTTGAATTCGTTTCCGTCCTCCACGGAATCTTTCTCATTTACTTTTGAAAAATCGTAGCTTTCTTGTTCATCCTCTGTCAGATCAGTATCAGAAAGTAGGGAAGGGCCAAGGTGATGGAATCCTGGATAATTCGGGTTAACAATACCACGACATCCAGGTGGTAGATTACCTTCTTCTGACCAGTCCGACCAATCCGATGGTGACGACTCGTGTGATGGATCTTCGGATCCTGCAAAAGTGTACGCATTGTGAATAATGTAATAAACCCGAGCTCCACTCAGAAATGAGTCACTCCATGCGTTCCATGCGATGTTACGCAATGGTTCGTTCGCATTATTGGTGAGCAACGAGCATGGAACTAACTACATTTCGCCTGTTATTGTTATATACTAAGCGATATTTCCGATTTTAATTGAACTTGAAAATAAATCTATTTATAAATCTATTCACAAATCTATTATTATACCTTCGTAATCTGCAAGACTCTCTGCTGAACTGCTTTGATAAAGTCTGGGAACAGTAAGATTGTTGTTGATATTGTTGTGGGTAGTAGAATCGAGATTTGTATCAATATTGGTAGCAATAGATGACCACGTTGTAGTGTCTTTGGCAATCCTAAAGCCGTCGTTTTCTTCTGGATCGATTGTAGTTGAACAAGACGTGTTGTCCTGATTCTCAACCTCGGCAGATTGTTCGAGGTCAAGAGAGCTTCTCTGCAACTGACTATAAGAAGAAATAAAACAAAAGTTTAAGTAACGTGTCTTATCAAGCTTTTCTTACTAACGCTTATAAAAGGAACTATTTCAACTATCTCCTTTAGTCTAAAAATGTCTAATTTTTTCAGATTAAAAAAAAAAATTACGAAAAAGTTGTACCATTATTGGAGCCATCATGTGTAGAGCGTTTCATTAACATTATGGTATATTGTCATAATTTGAAGAAAATGGTTCAATTATGAAGTTGAATAGTAAATTTAAATAATTTCAGTGAATGTGAGCAGAAAGCAAATTTTATCTGAAACGAGAATTAACGAGTAGAAAGTGGATAGTAGTAACGGAATAATTAGTCAGACAAACGGAAGCCCGGCGTTTAACCACTCCCTACTTTTCTTGAACATTATTTTGAAACTTTACTCCATATATTTTATAAATGAGATAATTTTGATAATCTTGACATACATGTTCTACAACCTCACTATAACATACCATTCTGTAGACTATAGCATATAGTAACTTTCGACGATACGCACCCTATATATTCACTGTTTATTTTTAAAACTGTGCCACTTAGCAAAAGACGTTGAAGGGAATTTATTTACGATCGAATTCAATGATGGCTCGTATATATTTTACTGAAAGCTGTAATGATATATTAGGGACTTGTACAGCGGCTCAAAGAGCATCGACTAAACTGATTGTGAGTCTCACTTACTTGTTGTTCAATCCAAGATGTGGAGGCACCGATATCAAAACGTCTTTGAACCGCATCGCGCTTCTTGCTCTGTAATCAGGAAAAAAACGTAGGTCTCTATTAAAGTATTGTGACTTTTCTCCTCAAGAGTTGTATCTCTCAATCTCTACCCCTGTTCTTCACCTAGCAACGCTCGTAAGCAGATCCATTTGGGTCCATAATGGTTTGAACTTTTCGCGTAAAAGAATGTTTCGCGAAAACTGATAACCGAGTTGGGCGGATTATTTACCTTGGGAGGATTCTCTATACTCTCTCCTCTATCCTTTATCCTCTATCTACCCCTAACTGCTAACGAAAATGGGATTGGGACTCACCGTCCATGTTGAAGTCGCGCGCGCTTGCTCGTGTCTCCCGTTTATCGACTCGCAACCAACACCCTCATCTATCCTCCCTCTTTTTCTCACCCTCTCCGACCACTCGTCATCTTCCTCCCCTATTCGACTTAATCATTTCACCTTGCAGTACCTACCCTATGTCTAGCTGCCTCGAGGAATTTTTCACGAGCTCTCTTCCGCAGCTCGGAGAAGCACGCATGAAGGATCCTCAGATAAGTGAAGTACGTACATCGTATGTGAAAACTACAAAAGTTCTCAGAAGAAGTAGACGGGAGAGGCGGCCGGTGATTTTACCCGCGCTATAGGAAGGAGGGCTTCTGAAAATCGATACCGAAGAACACGTGATGTCAGAACAACTGTCGACGCAAAAAGATGGAAATAAAGGGTATTGATGTTTTGATAGTCATATAGACGTCCTTAAAATATGAGACGTCCACAAGAGAACAAGTGAGCAGAGAATAAACATCTTGAAGACATAGATATTGATAGTATTTTGGTAAAAAGGAGTGAACTAAACTAAATAGAAAGTAGTTATAGAATATATGGGCAATTCGTCAACTCTTTTAATCCAAAGCAATGCCGATTTGAACGTAAAAATTTCAATTAATTTTACCGATTTACGTATCTTCTCGTTTCAATCCTGTTAAATCAGTTTTTATCAGTCTGCAATGAAAATATTCTATCCTTATGTATCCTTTTTAATATTAATCTATCCGTTTAAATCCGTCTTCAATAAAATAGAAATAGATAATAGAAATAGAACAAGGATATTGAAATGGATAGGCAATATATTCTGTTAAAGAGAATAATTAATGATTGGCACGGATACGTATTCTATATGATGGCCGTTATAGTTATAACAAGGAATTTCAAAATATATATCGCGGATAGAAAGGGATAGAATGGCGAATTGAAAATTATATGGAATGAAACGGATAGGTAATATATTATGAGGAGATCGGATTAAAGAGGGATCAGCATTATGATTGGCACCGGATGAGTATCCTATCTGTGATAGATATATCCCTCTTTTGGAAGTAAAAAGATAAGAAGTCTATCCATTTGAATCTTTTCCAATTATCAGGATTGAAATGGAAAGGACAATTTTATCTAAATGTACACGGAAAAAATTACTGTTCCAAAAAATGGAAAAAGTTGACTAAATTTTAATAAAATAGAATTCCACTTTTGGACAGAGCTAAAATTTGTCAGAAATTGGAAGAGTAGATTTGTAAAGTTTGATATGCAATTTTATTAAAATATTAGATAAATTGACAAATAATAAGAAAAATGTATTTAAAAAATCCTAAAACTCAAAATCTAAAATGTGGAATACATAAAAAAATGAAATAACTGTTCGTAAAATGTTAACAAAGTATTTATCCACTTTTTCGTAAAGAGTTTTACCGATTCGAACAAAAAATTGAATGTTTCTGTTACGTGCAGAATGTGTGTGGACGGCGAAAGATCATATACAATATACATATATATTCATATCAGTCTTATAATGCCTGATCTCGAATACAAATACATACACATAATATTCTATCATATAACTATATACTACTAATTCATATATATATATATATATAGCTAATAACGCACGCTACACGCTGAGTCTGCTTGTTTGAATCGCTCTTATATATATACTATATATACTAAAGTCATGAAGTTATCACCACTCGCGAGAAACTGGTCAGGGATGACTCGAAATTTTTAGAAATGAGAATGTAAATAATAAATAAGAAATTAAATATATTTATATATTAATAATCAATAAAATAAACAAAAGATATGTAGTTTTCAATTTTTTTCAATCTTTTTACATCACACATATATTTATGCTTCTATCTGCCTAATCATTTCAACGCTGTTGTGTCTCTTTTTGAAATTTTCATTTCTTTTAAAATCTAAAGTCATGAAACTTATGCATTTTAATTATGATTATAATTAATATCTGTTAGATAGAGAAGAGCGGATTAAAACAGATCCGTTTTGGATAAACAATTTAAAGATTCAAAGAGTAGAACCATATTAGATTATTAGTACAAGAAACTAGAAAAGAAAATAGACAGATGTATCAGACAATAAGGAATATAGGCTATGATAGAGAAAAAAGGGGTCTGATAGAGATAGGTTATTACTAATACTGATAAAGAGATTGAAAGGGATACATAGATGGATAGATGAGACATAAATGAGGTAATTAAATATATAGGTTATAGATACAACAGAGATTGAAAAAGACAGAGTTGAATAAGCAATGGATAGATTGGGATAGAGCTCTTTTGGATGAGTGATATTATGGTTTTTAAAACACAACACCTCAGTGCAGATTTTTTGGTCTTGTATTACTTAGTGGTAAGATTAGAATAATCTGTATAAACAAAATACTGTATTCAAAATATTATTATACATGTTGAAAATTTGTAGGATAATAAGTTTAAAACATGGATGGAAAAATATTGAATATGGGAGTTAGAAAGATATTCAAATTTTTTTTGGAAAAGATAAAAAGAGATAGACAGATATAGAAAAATATACGAAAAGATAGAGCCTATAAGTAGAAACGACGGATACACACAAAGATAATTTCTATCCTTTTCTATCAAAAAATTTCTATTCTTTGCTATCTTTTTACTTCCCACAGGGATTGTGGTGACCTTCGTTCCCACGCTAGAAATTTAGGGTTTTCCAACACTTATAGAGTTTTTATTATAACTTAAAGTTTTTTATATAAATTCTCTAGGCTTAAATCTTCGAAACTCTTCTGTCAAACATATTTCTGTATTTACAACTGCACCTCAATATAACTTTCTCTCCTGCCGGAAAAGTCTTTGCAGATGTGACATCGCGAGTCCTGCGATCGCAGGACCTTTTTTTATATCGGTACTTCGACAAGCCGATTCGAAAATTATACCCTCTGAGGGCTTCAACAGCAGGTCACTTAGTCAGTCAGTCAGTCAGTCAGTCTCTACTCTGTCTTCACTTCGGAAACCTCGTTTCGATTTTATTCAAAATAAACATTCTTAAATTTAGTAACTCGAACAAACATTGAGGATCAAGGAATAAAGGTAAAGTATAGGTCACGGATAGACAAGGACAGCGTTGCGGATATAGAGATTCATATGGATAGAGCGGATAGAGAATATATGTTTTTGAGAAAGGATTAAAGAAGATAAGTAATCCCTGTAAAATACGTCAAATTAAAAAGTATTTTTTCGTATTTACGAGGTATTGTCTGGAATTCTGCTCTACGACAATTTCGCATTGAGACGCAAGCCAGCAATACTTTGTAAAAAAGCGAGAGTTCGAATTTCTTTGAATGCTACTCAATACGATTATATGGGAGAAAATTTTGAAAGGAAAATGATTACTTTTTAATGTGAGAATTCGAATTACTTTGAATACTTTTTGTTGTTGTAGAAAATTGTTTTCAAATAAGAAACACTGTATAATGTACAGGCACAAGAATTTATTCAGCAACAAGTATACAATTTGTTGTGTGTTGACTAACAAAAATTTTAAGACTGATGATCTGTACAGAGGATGCCTGTTCATTTATACCTGCGTTTATTTACTTAGAATATTCCAGACCTATAATATATTTTTAATCCTATACCAGATAATCATCGGTACATTGGTATAGTATCTTCACGTTTTATAGAATCTACCTGATATTTCTTACTTTAAGTACATATGCAGTCTCGAACATTCTATAGATGCAGAGTTTTCGAGTACATTATTTTCACAACACTTTTGAATGCGATTGAATGCGAGAAATGTTTTAAGTTTTAAGCCAAATTAATGCATTCTAATGCAACAGTTCGTATTCGTTTAAAATTAAATTAAAAGCAGAATTGAATATACATACAATTTTTAATATTTGTATTACTTTTTAATGTGACGTTTTTTGTAGGGTCAAATGGATAAACTTTTAATCCGTCATAGATGACAGGATCAAATCTAAGTAGTTTGTAGATATATATAGATATAAGGAATGAGTGCCGGCGGATAAAAGATAAAGGACTGAAACGTATAAGTATAAATACGAATAGTAATACATAAATATGGATATGGTACAGAAGGATTAAAGCGGATACTGACGCCGGATAATAAGATTATTATTCAAATGGATGGACGGCGGATAGCCAACGGATCGCAGAGTATTATAAAAGTATTCAAACGGATACTTATTGATATAGATGACGGATTAAAACGGATAAGGTTTCAATCCGTTTACATCCAGCAGGGAATATCTGTTCTTCGAGAAGATTTTTCCGCATGTGTGACGTCAAATATAGGATTACCGTCGAAGAGAGAATTTATCCAAACATTCGCATGTATAAACCAAGAAGGGATGGGGAAGAAAAATAAATGTGTGCATCCCTGACTCGGTGAGATTAACGTACTTATATATAGTACCAGGCGAGAAAACCAATATTGGATTGATGGGGCGCGAAATAGAATGAAATTCATAAAGAACGCGACATAAAACTTTAGTAGATTAAAATTGGTTTTTAATTCATTTTACAATATATCTTTGTATCTAGAATGCTGCAATATTCCCTGCAGCCCTAATAGCTATTTCTTTTCATATAACATTGGATGGCGAACAGAGAAAAGTGCGACAATTTATCCCCTGCCGTTGGGGTGCATTCCGCTTAAAGAGACGAGGGGATCAGAAAATAGATTTACATAGGGGGTGTTCCGGTACCAATAATGCAACTTGAAAGAAAATCGTTAAAGCAATAGAATTATTTCTTTGGAAACTCACGTCGCGGTATCGGTTCAATAAGAAAAAAAATGTTTTCAGGAAAATTCAAAAAGTGAAAGCATGAGGATGAGGAAGAATGTTCCATTGTATCACGAGAGATATCAAGCGATTTAACGGAATTCAATAATCGATTAAATACATATATACTCCTTTCTCTTTGTGACTCTTCCTATTCACCAAAATGTCATAGCTGTATACTGAGAAATTCATTGCATATTTTTAAATATCAATAGACTATATCAAACAGAATTTTTGCAATCTCCCTTATACGTAAGCTCCTGAGAAGTAGTGGCGAATAAACTACATGAATAGCATGAACATACTTTAATTTATAATACATACATACAAATTGTAGTGCTCATTAGAAAAAAATTATTACATGATACAGACATGTACAAAAAGAAAAAAGAAAAGAATTTTACAATAATATAGTGTGGTATTTTGAAAATTATATATTTGTATCTTAAAACAATAAAAATTTAATCATCATTAGCAAATCTGATGTGTCGACTTGACCAAATAAATATCTATTTAATATACGCTGCAAATTAAAGTTTAAGAAAATAATAAAATATTTAAGCAAAATAAAAAACGAGGAAGACACTATATACACTATACAGAGAGACAAGAATAATTTGAATAAACATACATATATGCTTCGCGTACCTTAGCTTCTTGCTTCAGTGAATATGATTATTTTTAAAAATATCTTATCTTCAGCATGTCTTCTCTGAAAATCTGTTTTCCCGTATTTCTATTAGAATGTGATGTCTAGCACACATAACAAGACTGTTTGCCGAATCGCGTTTGACCCTTCTCTTGTGATAAAACTCACCCTCTCATAAGAAATAACGCATGCGCTCTTTCTGATAGGGGGTTGTCGTCCCTTCGTTAGGTTGATGGTTATTCTATCTAAAATCATTCCCGAAATAAGTTTCACTGGAAAAAAGGGAGGGGGATAAGTTCCTTAACTTAGTTGCCTGTTTTTAGAGTGAAAACTCCCATAATTTATTCTATTTTCCTCAACGAAAAAAAATTTGCTAAGTTTGTAAAATTGATTGTTGTAAATTTATTAATAATTAGAGAATCATTTTTCACTTTAAAGAAAATGTTTTGAAAATTACTACATTAATATTAACGTGGGAGATTGACAATCCCAGAGATAAGGTGGGAGATTAACAATCTCATTTCAGATGTATTATTAGGACTCGGCTGATTTGCTACAGCAGCGCTCCGGTATCTGCGGTATCTGCATTCTGCACATGGAAAAACGCTTGTGCCAGCCCCATGCATCGGCTGTGTATGTGTATGTAGTAGTAGTTCGCTTACGATCCGGAGGGGAAGTGAAAATTACAGGTGGCGCTCCGATCACCAGGGCCGCCTTTTGCATTGAAATGCATTAGAAAAATAGGAAAAATAATTAAAAACATGATTTTGCTTACAAATAAAAATGCAGAAAAAATATATCTGCTAAAATATGAGCCACTTTATCTAATAATTCTAAAGAAGTC
>JAUESI010000009.1:1978844-2010999 GCA_032275145.1 Synergus laeviventris
TTCATTATGCAAAAAAAATCGAGTCGACAACGGTCCGTTTCAATGTTCTTTACCGTTTCCCAAAGTTGGGGAATTTGTACATATAAAATAATAAGAAAATAAGAAAATAATAAGGGCGTTAATAGTGCTTCGTTCGTAATTTCTCATCCTATCTTCCGTGCTATCCGAATTTTTAGACGGTATTTTTGTCTGGTTTTTTATCCTGTTCTATGCGAAAATTGGTGGTGTATACAATTTTTTCAATCTGATTTTTTATCTGGTTGTATATGAAATATTTTCGGTGCACAGTAAAGCCCTATACGGTTTTCATCGGATCCTATCCGTTTAATTATACGGTATTTGTGTCTAGTTTTAATTCTGGTTCTATGCGGAAGTTTGACGGGTTACCGTTTTTTCTATCTGGCTTTCTATCCGGTTATATAAGAAATATTTTCGGTGTCCAGTGAAACCCTATTGGCTAGTGTTTTTTATTCTATTTGTTTAATAACTTTTACAATTACTATTTTAAGTAAAGAACTTAATCTTAACTTAATTTAGTTTGTAAATATAATCGATTATTGTATGTGAAGTTTGAAAAACTTTTGGACAAGATCACCTTTCTTAAATGGAAGTTTCCAACTAGAGATAGTTCGCAACTTCTTCTGTTGTGTGAAAAATAAAATAGGAGGAAAATCAATTTCAATTTCCAGACTTACTTGTGGTATAAAGGGCAGATTTTTAGAGCGTAATTTAAATAGAAATTTTTTAATTAAATTTAAAATTGTACCTACACTAGTTGGAAATTTACGGTTCTCTAATTTTTATAATATTTTATTGAAAACATTTTCTCAAAAATAACACGAAAGCTAATAAAATTCTACGTCTAATAAAATAAAGGTGAAGTCAAAATATCTATTTTAAAAAAAGATATTGCCAAAAAACCTCAAATTTCAATGTTTTAAAAAAAGGTTAAATAATATGAAAATATTTATTGTTTTGAAAAGCGCTTGATCTCATTTTACAGATCAATTTTCATAGTTTTTCTGTAAGATATTCAGATAATTTTAAAATTATTTTTCTAGCTTCTACCATATAGGCTCAAACTTGTTCGGAAAATCTCGTAAATTGTAAATGAAGATTGTACTCTAAATACCACATATAATTATATATATATATATATCTATATATATATATATGAATGAAACAAAAATAAAAAATTAATATTTTAATAGATTTTACTAAATTTGATTAAAATATGGTAGATATATATATTGATTTTTTTTTAATTCTTGTAAATAACTATATGGATATTTCAATTTCTATAATTTTCCCGTGCAAGTTTGAGTATATGGCAGAAGCTAGGAAAATAATTTGAAAAATATCTGAATACCGTACAAAAAAAATCATGAAAATTTAAGTTTAAAATGAGACAAAACGCTTTAAAAAATAATCAATCTGTTTTTTGACCATATTTGTTAGACGTAGAATTTTATTAGCTTCAGTACTATTTTCGAGAAAAATTTTGTATTTAATATTATAAAAATATTATAAAATTAGACAATTTTCGACGATATTGTAAGTAAAGAGTAGTACTAAAAGAGCAAATGTTTGAGTTTCGAGAAATTGGAGTACATTTGACCTTGAATTTAATGACAGAAATTTTTTTATATTCTATATCAGTGATGAGGTATAATTTTCTATTTTTTATGTGAGGGTAAGGGACATAAAGAGAACGAAGGATGAAAACAGAAAAAGGAAGATTAAGTGAATGAAGTGCAGGAATAGGAAGCCACACCCTTGTTGAGCTTTACAACCCACGAGAAAGAGAGAGAAGTCGAAAACTCGCTGAAAAACTTGGTATCTGTATATATATATAAATCGATAGGGTCCCGGAAGAAAGATGTCAAGAAAGAAAATTAGGATGGGAGGGGGTTTAATGACTGCCACTTAAACTTAATAGGGTATGGAACTATTTTTCTAATTCCCTTAAGAGATATCCTAGTGTGGATAATGTGTTTAGGGATGACTAAAATAGACATAATAAAAAATACAGCAGAGAACTTCGAAAAGTGAAGCCATCTGTAACACGATTATTATATTGTTAAAAATTATTATCTGAGAATTCAAAGTTATTTGCGATTAAGGGGGTCTTTTACGTATGCGCAAAAATTTTAAGCCAATTTTTTAGAATGATTTGCAAAAAAACTATACACTTGATAATTGAAGAATGGTTTTTTGCCTTTTATTAACACAAATTTCCAAAAATAGCAAACTTTTGAATGAACAAATTTTTTTCAACAGTTTTTTTTCAGCTAAAAAAGGATGTAAAAATTAAATAAAAAAACTTTTTCAAAAAACTCGTGTCTAAAGTTGACGACATCTCTGTCGAATAATTAGAGATAAAAAAATTCCCGAAATTCCAAATGGATTAAAAGAACTTTTGTCAAAATTGATAAAAAAACACGAATAAACTAAACCTCTATAGGAATATTTTGTATTGCTATATAATATAAACCAATTTTATGTGTCATTGATCCATTATCCCGATGATTTAATGCGACAGCTGGTTAGACCTTAATGCATTATTTTTCCTTGAAGTTAGTTAGAGATACATTCGCCCGCCTCTGAGGAAAATCGAAGCTGTTTGCAATTTCATTTGCATCTAGTTGATAAAGGAAAAAAAAGCAATGGTTGAGAGAGAAGGAAGAAGAAGAGTGAAATAGAGGAAAAGACTGATGGAAGCGACCCAGTTTTCTCAAACGGAAAGCTAATTGCGACACCCGTTGGAAATTTGTAAACAAAATTTACCAGCCAATAAAGTTCCTATTGGCAATCGGCCAGGATGCTTATAATTAAGATTCTTTGCGTGAGAAAACTTTAAGTCATCGATCGAAGATATACAAATAAATGTTAAAAGAAAAAAAGAAACAGGGATGCCTCTTAATACGAATCGATACATTCGGGATATGAATTTTTTAAGCTATAACTTTGAATATCCCATGACATTTGAACTACATGCATATATGTATTGCAAAATCTTCTTCAAATTTCAGAAGACTTTCCAGACTGCATATCAATTTTATGCGAAATTACTATGTAGGACGTTTCAGTCAATTTCTGGAATGGAATCTTTAATCTTTATACCAAGGGAAGAGTTTCAAATAAAAGAAAATGTTAAATATTTCCTCTCAAAGACAACTGCGGGAAACTCCATGTCGAATTCACAGAAGACGAACATTTTCTCCCCACCTTTTTTGAAACTTGCAATACTTGTTACAAATATAAAAATAAAACAAAAATGAGCCAGGAAAAGAAATGAAGGCTAAAAGAAAACTTTCACTATTCAACGTGAGATCCAACAAAATTTACATCAATGGTTGACGGTGAAAATAGACATAACGAGATGATATTATAATTATGTGTGATTCACTAATCTTCAATTCAGCTGCATACATTAAAGAGACATGGAATCTTTTAACTCATCGCCTTGGTATTCCGGCAAAACCTGCTGTCAAGTAATTTAACATAAAATAATGTCTCAATATTTCAAAATAGTGATTTTATATCGTAAACGGTTGTCGCTGCTGCTTTTTTTGTTGCGGTTACTTTGTTACTTTCTGGAACAGTTACAGAACAGTTCAGTAACCAAGTTTCTATATTTTAAAAATAATTCTATACCATGAGTTGATTCAAGAAAAAGACATTTTCATGTATTAATTGATATTAATTTATTATTGCATTTCTCTTGTAGAATATTGGGCTGAAGTATCAGAATTAGTCTAATATATTTGGAAAAAGTTCATAAATATGCTTTTAGAACATTTAAATGTGTTGCTATACTCTCTTTACAAAAAGCGTTATACAACAGTTATATAACATGAATATAACACGTTATAACCGCTACAACAGTTATAAAATATATTAATTTTAATTAGATTTTCTTTTATTTGAATTATGTTTCAAACACTGCCAAAATTGACACTAGATGGTCCATTTTCGAATAAAAATGATTAAATGTGATATTTATGACACATTCCAGTCGAATTTTGAATGGACCTGGTCAAAATATATTATATATATTTTACAAATATATTAATCAGTTAAAAAAACTTTTTTAATTCAATTTTCGTCAGATTATTAGACGTCTGATAATGAAAAACAGTAAATTTCTCATTTTTCGTGATCAAGAGGGATAAAGCTATTTTAGTTAACGGAATTTTGTAAAAAAATCAATTAAGTTGTTACGTCTTTTTTCCACAGAAACTAAAATTTCCTCATAAGCAATATCGTGATTAAATCGTAAAATTAAACCGGACTATAGATACTCCTGCATAAATATAAATCTTATTTCTGGAAAATAATCACTATCGTATAATTATGCAGTTTATTGATGCATCGTATTATAAGAACTGCATGCAGGCACATAAAAAAGCACAAAAGGCGTAAATTTCCTGGGTGGGGAACGGAGAGGAAGATATGACTGGAAGGACGTCTAGTCATGACACGGCAGAGCCCTCGTACATTTGTGAACAACATCGAATTAGCGGGATCCGACACAGTCGCGACCGAGTGTCCGTTCTTGGCGGACTGTTCACGATCTCCCGAAGATCTCGTTAAATTTCGTTCGTTACCTCATCGCCGATTCAATTCCTCATTTGAAAACATTGTTCATCGAAACGTGTGTCGATTGCAGAATATCGGCGATATTATAATTTCCAGTGGCCGCTATCTGGTAGATGCATAGGGCAGAAATAATTGAAAAAGATATTTGCATTATATTAAAAAAAAAAAAGAAATGTCTAAAAAGAATATGAAAATGAAAATGAATATAAAGCGAAGAGAGTATGTGAAAGAAACGCTAGAAGCCATTCAAGAACCGCAGTATCGATAGATAGTCGGTTAATTTAAGAGTTGTCAATAAGAAGCACTTGTTACAGAATCTAGTTTATATCTTGGGTTCTTGAACTATAAAATTCATTAAGGATAAAATGAATAAGGAAACTGGAGAGTGGAATAAAAAAACTCCAATCTGGGCTTATTTGCCTATTGTTCTGAGAAATCCTGTCATTCATTTCGGCACGTGTTGTTCTTTGATGTATTAAAAGTAATTGAATGTTGCCGCTTTATAGAAAATGTGCAATTTGAGATGTGAGCTAAAAGCAAAGAGGACCATTACATCAAAAAGAGTGACAAAAAGGATATCTTTTTAAACTGCTTGGCTTAATCACACTTTAAGTACTTTACGCACTATGAACTAAAGGCGGCGACCGGAAGGTACAAAACTATTTTAGGAGCAGTGACTCCATTTGTTCACTTATCAAGTCTCAGTTGTACGCTCTTCTGCTTTGTTTCCTCCAAAAACGAATTCAAGGATATTGTTAAGGGAATCTTAGACACTGTGGAACTTTTTACTGAATAAGAAAATTATATAATTTTCAAAACGAACATAAAATATAGAATCCTTGGAAGTAATAATAAAAATCGCCAGTAGGAGTATTGAGATTCCAAAGTTAAACAATGAGAAAGACTGCAGCGACTTAAAAATAGACAAGAGTGGAAGAAGGGATAGAAAGTAATCATCTCCGATGTGATATCATGTAAACAGATTTGAACGCGGTTAATCTCAAAAGACCAGAGAGGAAACACTTCTATCTTTCGAATTTAGAGTATCTGAGAACCCTAAATACAGTCTTAGAGGAGAAAATAATATTTCTTTTTTCCTGGGCTTAATACTGAAAAGATGGAACGACTTTTGATATTTGTGTTACTTTCGACTATAGAAGCTAATCTACATTCTGAAGTCAGAAAATGTTGTGCTCCAGAGGAAGTTTTGCAAGATCTGAGAGGAGAGCTTTCTTGTGTCAAGATGCCGTCAGTTATTATGGAAATTAATAATTTAAGTCCCGAGACTTGGGGACTTCCTTACTGCAGATCTCCTCAGAGATTTTTTTTTCTGTCCTTAGATAAAATTCACCAAGATAATCTTCATGTTTCGTATTCAGCGTGTTTAGATAATTTGTATAACAATGATACGGAGAATTATCTGCCAATTATTGTGTACTGTGATTCTGATGCAAGAGATCTTACAGATTCTGAGAAGTCACTGAAAACTCTTCGCGTACTGAGTGCGAAAAAATGCTGCCCGATTGGGCAATATTTTAACGATGCTGAAAAATCTTGTGTTTTTGCAGAGGATGAAATAAGATTTAAATCTTTTCTCCATATTTCGAATGAGATAGATTTACTTACTTTGGGAGTAGGACCACCTGTATGTGAGGATGCTCTTGTCAATTACGTTACTGAATTCACGGATGTGAAAAAGTCTAATGGCCACATAATGGTAAGTTGCATATATTATTATTTATTAAATATTAGTTGTTGTGGATCGTCATCCGTAAACATTCAAGTCAAACTTCCGTGAACCTGAACGAAAGATTCTTCGCACTTAAAGAAAAACTTGTTTTATTTATAATAATTTGTTTATTGCCATAGAAAGCATGACAAATTTTTCTTTACTGCAATATTATAATTTAATTCCTCTTCGTAAAGACGCTGTTATGACTCAAATTAAAGAAAATTATACGAGTCATTAAAGTTAATTATAATGATTGAACATGTGAATAAGTAAGGGAATTCATGGGGAATACCAAACACTGAACAGTATATATAATGGACTAACTGGTTTAATGATCTGAATAATGATTAACAATCTGACCACTTGTTGATATGTTCCCTGACATTTGCCTTCTTCAGGTTTTTAAATCGATTTTATAGTGTATGGTATATATGTGAAAAATGTTTAGATAGGTGTAGTACACTTCTATATGTATAATCGTATATTCCGTGGATTTTCCCTACTGCTCAGTATGCACATCGGCTGCACTTTTGAGTGCACAACATATATAGTTATGCATGCAGGGAGAATAAAAATCTTTGTTGATATCTGATGCGGGCATATAAATGCGGGTTCACTTAGCATCGAACTAAATTAATTTCATTTATTTACGGACAAGGATTTTTATGGTGCCAGGATTTAGGGACCAAGTATTTTTTTTACATTCTTCCATCTGTGAGTTGATATCGCAGAAACCCGAAAAACGAGTTTGTAACCCTAGAACCATCCACTGAGTTGGCTCATCCTCTAAGGATCCACTGAGGTTCTACGACACCCCAAACTTCTACCGTGGCACAATGCTTTCTTTTTTCGTTTTTTAGCGTACAAAACAATCGTAATAATAATATATACGTTAATTTTTCAATAAATGTCAAATAATTTGATAAATATGAAAAAAGACCTTAAAATTCCGTAAAATTGCCGTTTTTTATAAAAAATAACGTAGTTTCTCAACAATATGACCGATTTAAAAAAACGGATTTTTAAAGAAGAACATTTGAACATTCAAACTGGAGGGAATTAGAGAAATCTGACAAATGGCAAAAATCTGAAAAAATACTGGTAAAATTGATTATTAAAATTCAGATTTATTATAAATAATACAAAATGGTTGTAAATACTGAGAAATGAAGAAATAATTCTTAAAATATGGATATTTATTCCACACCGAAGCAATTAGAGCACAGGACGGCCCTGCGTGCTCCTCACAAACTGGATGAAGACACCGTTCACATTAAGTTTTCGTTTTTCTGTCCGCAACTCGAGGACACAGAACACATCGCGCCTGTTTTTTTATCCATCAGAGCACTTCCTCTTGATACAGATGCCTGTTCTTCGAGGATGGCCTCGATTGAGACACGTAAACCCCGACGAAGGATCGGAATAGCGAGTCGTGCTCGCAAGTTTATAAGCTCTTTTAAAAAGTCTTGCCGAATCATATTTCGATTTGACTGTTAAAATTGTGCAATATCATCGAGTTGATTCCTCCTTGATCGAGCATTCCAAACCAGAAACGCAGGGGCCATCGAAGGGTCTTTCTTGCTGTGGTATATTCATGGCACATGTGGTCAAAACAATCGGAGCTTCAAATTCAAAAATTTACCATACCTAATTTTTTGCTATTTTAAATTTTTAAAATTTTGTACATTTCCAATTTTTAAATTCATGCTTAAAACAACTACTTGAACTAGTTTAACAAAAATACTGAAATTTACTTACTGAGACAATTCTCGAACTTAACCGTCCACTAATGCGCTAATTATGAACTTTGAATGAGGTGTCGTGGATCCCCAGTGGAACCTTCTAGGGGTAAAATGAAATGTTATGTATTTTGGATTAATCCAGACTTCCTCTAAAGGGTAAAATTTATTATACAGGGTGTTTTATTTTAATCTATTATTGGAAATATCTCTTAAAATATTCAATCTATACAAAAATGTTCAGACAAAAATTGTACAGAACATAGGAGGGGTCATTGAACGGTACTATTAACTTTTACCTTGAGGTCAATAATCTATGAGAAATTTTCTTTTGTGACTTTTGAAAGGTCAAAAATTCAGTTCAATTGGGATTATCGTAGTTTTCTGAGAATAGCAAACGTTCAGTTCCAAAAAAGAGCATCTAACCGTTTTTTAGACATTTTACCTCGATTTTTGACCTTGCAAAGATCACTTAAGAAAATTTCTCATAGAGTATTTTGGATGTGAAATTTTCCTCTCTTTTCAAATCTAGAGTCAAAAATAGGGATTACAATTTTAAAAAATCGTCTTGACCTTCAAATCACCTTGAAAATAGACCTCAATTTATAAATATATTATAATATTTATAAATTTACATTATTTCTTTTTTTGAAAATTAACACAACTTCAATGTATGTGTTTTTAATTAATGGAAGTAGCCTGAAAATTAATCAATTAGAAACCTAATCAAAAATAGAACAAGCCTGTGATGAAGCACTCATGAGTCACTTTTAAAAGTTAATATGTTTGGCCACAATTTTTTTCATCTTCTCATTTAGCTGTTTGATTCATCGTGCTATATAAGAACCCTTTTTTCTGAAGTGTTATGTCTATGTGGGCAGATACGTATGAATGTAAAATCAATACATATACAAAATAATTGCATTCTATAAATATATTTTGGTACAAAAAATAAATCCTTGAGTGTATAGTATATTTACTTTTTAAAAATAAATTTAGAATCCAATATCTACTTCTATTTTTGACTCAAAATATAGTTTAAATTTCTGCATGCGTTAGAATAACCGCAAGTGTTGGTAAAGTTAACTCTGAAAGGGATATTTCAGTATTTTGAATTTCTTTCGACCAGAGAGTAATATTTGGCTCGGCAAATAAAGCCAATTCATCGTACGAAAATCTTGAGAATAGTACCGTAACTACTGTGATATAGAAGAAGAAAAGAACCGCATTGCGGTGGAAATGTAAATCTTAAATTTCAATCGCAATTCTAACGACAATCGTTCGAGCATTTTATTTGACCCCAGATCAGTGAAGCTGACGGGTCATATCCTGTGGATAAGGCCTTGTGGTTGTACATTATATTTATTCTATTGGTTACTGGTCAGATTTCCCAAAACCGCATTTCCGTCCGCTGCTATGGAGAATACGAAATGCTTCCTAGGAACATATATGTATTTGTATATATATACGTTATATCGCTGCCGGCAAAATTGATTGTGCCGACAAATCTAAGTTTGCCTGATTCGAGAGGTTGTCTACTCGACTTTTTACCGTTTACCAGATTTCAAAGTTATTCAAAATATTTCCACTGACTTTAAAGTATATAAGGGAATCATAAAAGATTTTAAAAGACTTTATATGGGATTTCAAACAAATTTTAAAGATTCAAAGGATTTTATGGGATTTTCATGTTTTCCATTTGCAACAAAATCATATAAATCGCTTCTCAATTCTGCCGATACGTTCCTGTTGGTAAATCCTGTCTTTTGCAAGCTGTACGTGGTCCACATTTATAAACCATTAATTGAATCCACTAATTGCTTTATCGTTAAATAGAGTTTACACAGTTTCTTCTACAGAGAGAGAGAGAGAGAGGGGGGTGGGGTCAACCAGCATTTATCTCGATAATCTTACTCAGTCTTTTTTTTTTATTTCTTTTCATTTTCTTTCTGTGTTCTTATTTTTTTGAACTTTTAAAAAATCCCTCTATTTTTAGATCGTGAACCTGTTTAACATGTTTGATTAAAATAAATACAAAAATCCTGCTTCAGATAAAAGCACCTTGGAAGAATGGATATGTCGACCTGACAAAATCGAGTGATGTTGAAAATATTTGCCTAGACATCGATATTTCACGCAATGTTCTTCTTTCACGAGTCTGTGCGGATCGCAACCATTGTGAAAATAATGCATGTTTGAGAAAATGTTGTCCCGAAGGAGAGGCTTATGTCTCGAGAATGAGCTGTATAAAATATCCTGAAAATGAGACTGAAAATACATTTCATTCTGCACTTGTGGACATGTCCAATAAGACAGATTCTAAGCTGAATACGAATGGTAAGGCATTCGAGTGATAATTTTATGGAGTTTTCTCATTACTTTCGATAATTTCTGTTAATTTTTCAAATTCAAGATTATGGCCTTCTGGTTGGTAGGACATGCAAATATAGTATGTATGCTCTTAATGTTGATGATAAATGGACAATGACACATCAAGGCTATATGTACGTGGAAGAAGAACAGCAGACTCGTCCCCATAACCAATATTGCATAGAAATGTTTTACAACATTAGCGATTATGATGACGGAATTTATCCCTTGATATGCTTTGATGATCCAGGATACGAGACAGCGAAACCAGTGTAAGTATTTTCAATAAATACTGTGTGCGAATACAACATTAGTTAAATCTACATAATTACATGAATCGCAACAATTATTCAATCGAACGATTTACGCCATACAAAAGCAGGATCCTGGTGTTATTTCGGGAATCCTGAAAGATATAAATTCAAAGCACGTATCGACTATTTGACTTTGAGATGTCTGGACGAAACGAACTGCAAACTCATTAGACTTTCCTGTCCTCTCAGAATCTCCATCTCAAATTTTATATGTTCCTGCGTATTTCACAGATTTAGCACTAAATTTCAAAACACCTATTATGGTAAAAATATTTTTCTGAACAGGGGTCCAAATTAATCTATTAGCAAGTGGGAAAAGGAAAGGAGAGAGAAAGGGTATCAAATATTAAAAGAGCATATCTAAAATTGGGGAAAAAATGCACCCCTTCACTTTCTCGCCCTGCTGGAAGTAAAGAAATAGAAAGAGATGTAGAAATTTGGGGATAGATTTTCTATCTCTTTCAAGTAGCCGATTTGCATCCCCAAAATGTTATCTCTTTGTATTCCACTATTGTATCTCCGAGTCCAATGATATCTATCTCTTCCTATCCCTCATTCTATCCCTGCGTTTGATAATATCTATCTCTTCTCTCCCTAAGAATATTTCTCTCTTATTAACTTATTAATTTCAAGTTCGCTATGTAAAACCCAATATCACTCATCCGAAAGAGCTCTATGCCAGTCTATCCCTTGTTCATCCAACTCTATCTTTTCCTCATTTATTTTTTGTCTTTCCACCTCTGCCTTTTTAAATATCTTCGTCAGTCGTTATAATCACTAACCTCCCTGGCGATAGATACGGATAGAAAAATTTCTTATCCATCTGAATCCTTTTCAATCCGAGGTCTGTATCTGAGTGAATTAGTTTCATTCCGAGCGAAGTCGTGGAAACAAGAGAAATAAAATCCGAATGAATCAGAGCCAATCCGAGGTCTGTATGAGGATTCCTATGCCAAAGAATCCGTGCCAATTGGATTTTCGAATTCATTCGGATTGAATGTTCGGATTCATTCGGCTTAAAACGTTTGTTCGGATGCAGCTCAGATTCATTCGGATTGAAACTTTGGATTCGTTCAGTTTGAAACTTTTTTCGGATGAGCTACGGATTCGTTCGGATTGAAAGTCCGGAATCATTCGGATTGAAAACTTGGATCGGACTGGCTCTGCATAATTTGGATTCACTCTGATACAGACTTCGCGTTTGGCTCGGAATACCTCGGACTGGCTCGGATTTAATTTCTATCCGAAGCTTTCGCCACTGCTATCTCTTTTAATCTCCTTATTTCTATCCCAGCCTATCTCTCGTCTATGCATCTCTATCTCTGTCAATCTCTCTGTCAGTATAATCACTAACCTATCTATTTCAATTCCTTTTTTTCTCTATCTTATTCTATTTCTTGTCTTTTAATCCGCTCTTCTGTATTTAATAGATATTTTTTTTATTTATTTATTTAAGAATAAATTTGAGGAATATTTATGGCTAAGGTCAAGTCTCCCAAACTCCTCTATTAATTGCAAATAATTACTTTTTTGAAACGAAATAATTGAACTGAAATAAGACAGACATTGATGGATTTGAATGGAAAAGAGTTAAGCTGAGACAGAGAAGATAGAAAGAGATAGATAAGAATAAGCGAGAGGTAGGAAGGAATAGAGAAGTAGGGATTGAAAGAGATAGGAGCGAACTAGGGTGCGAATTGAAATGGAAAAGGAGATAGAAAGCGATGGAGAGGAATATAAGAGAGATAGAAAGGAATATAGATCTAAGTTATCCTAACTATATCATAATATGATATAGAAATAGGTACATAGGAGGAATTTTAATTCAGATAAAAATAGAAATATTAGATAGAAAAGAGGGGATTCAAAGATATAGGCGTGGATAGACGAGAGATAGAAGAAGATAGAAAGATATACGATTTCTATCGCCTTACTTCCAGCAGAACGAGCCATGGAAATTCAATGTTACAATGGTGCCTTAGAACTCACAGTAAAAGTAAATGTGACTTTTAACCAATATCTTAAAAACCTATTCCTAGTTTTATTTTTATTGTCTTATAAGCATATGAACCGCCCGTCTATGCATGAGAAAATGTATAAAAATGTCGCTAAAAATCGATTCTTTATGGTTGTGCTCAGCCTTATCTAGGACTTTTCAGTATACATTGCACGTAACATCTTGAAACGTCTTTGAAATAAGGAATTTTTCACAGTTAATAGATTTTCATGGTGAATAGTTGTGCTTTGGAGAAGATATAAATTCAATACGATGAGGAATGCGTTAAATAGAATTTTGCTTGATTTTTCTGTGTTACAATTCTAGTCTAAGTCAATAATTGTAATGAAAAATGATTGTTAATATTTGATTTTTTAAAATTTTAGATTGAAATTGAATGGTTCCCTTCAATCAATCAGTAGTATTTGCCTATTGATAACTCTGTTGGTATACATTTGCATACCTTCTTTACAAAATTTACATGGAAAAACATTGATGTGCCATGTTGCAAGTTTTTTTGTCGCCTACACATGCCTCGCTATGATAACTTTCGACGCTGCGAAAACTCAAGATAAAATGTGTTTAGCTTTAGGTAAGATTATCCTTAATCATTTAATAGGATCTAAACAAATGTAAAACATGTTTTATCATAGGTTTAACTAAGCCGACTCTAGATTACCGTAACATTTTCTTACTGATAAATCTATGAGCTACCATAATACCCCCACCCCGCTCATTCATGCGCAAGTTATTTTTCGAATTCAGTTAAATTACGGGAATCCAAAGTCGATTGCAAGAATAATATACATTGTAAATGTTTAAACATTTTCCCTTAATAAAAATTTTGAAAAATATTTCATTTCATAGGGTACATTTTGCTGTTTGCTTTTATCTCTGCATTCTCATGGCTGAACGTCATGTGCTTCGACATATGGTGGACGTTTGGGTAAGTTATGTTTATAATAAATGAATTTCTGAGAAAAGGCATTATTCATGCAGTTGTTGGGATTAACGGATCGGTTTCTGTAAATGTCAAGGTGATCCAAATCTTTTCTATTATTCACAATAATGATTGATAAGCCGCTACCCTAAACGATAATGAAAGAAACTTATCTGACCACTTATACTATAACCGAAATCCTTGGTACTGATGGATTCGTAAATACATATACACAGAAATAGCCATCAAATAGTGGAGATCGATCATTTGCTTGTTGAGATATACAGACTTATTGAGGGTACAATGATCGTCACTCTCATTTATACAGAACTAATGCTATGTAAACTTGTAGAATTATTGATTCAGCTCTCTAGGCGTGACTTTGAATATGACCATTATTTGCTGACTCATTGTCAGTGTAAGAGATTCATTAGGCGGGACATCATGCATTTGAAATTAATTTTTAATTCCCTAGATAGGAATAATCATCTAAAATCCCTGATATTATACACCTTCTTTGATTTTTTGTGTCGAGACGTATAAAAATTAAAAAATTTAATTTACTCAAGTAGATTTATATACCCTCCTATCTAAACACGAACATATTTAATCAGATGAATGCCCTGCAAAAAGTAAACAAAGACTTCCACTGTCATTCGGAGTGTGTCTGTGCGTGCTTTTACAACGAATTTAAAGTCGTGATAATTGTATTTACACTTTAATGCGTTTCTGCTAAAGTACGGTTTGATGAGGCAAATTACATTAGACTAACAGTGGAGCGCACTGGGCTTAATGTAATGGAACTTGGAGTATCTATTAGTGCATTACAGGTGTAATTCGAATTTATAGTCCCTGCTTGTAAGATATATATATAAAATGTATTGCAAAAATTGTTTTGACGATAGAGAGTATATACGGGAAAGTATAGAGGCTTGTAAAGAAATATCCAAAAAAGAATTTCATGTATAGGTAACACATATGGGTTTGACAACCCTCACGGTGCCTTGAAAATTACCCTTTAAACCAAAAATTACAATTTTTCACAAAATCTACCTTCTGATTTTTTCTTTATAAAAATTATTACTATTGGTCTAATGGAATATTGACTAACGTTGATTAATTAATTTTCAAATATTCAAACAAATTGAATTTGTTTTAATAATTTTTTTTCCCGAAAATTCTTTTTTTTATTAAAGATTATTACGATTTATTTAGGGGAATATTTATCAACATTAATTAATTAATTTTTAATTTTTTAAATAAATTGAATTTGTTTAAACCATTTTTTTCCAAATTTCTTTCGTTTAAACAAAAATGATTATTGTTGGCCTAGTGAAATATTTATAAACATTGGTTAATTAACTGTTAATTATTTTAAAAAATGCCATTTGATTAAAAAATTGTATTTTCTAAAAAGTTGAAGTCTATTATTTCTAATTATTTCTAATATTTTCCAATTTTTTCCTCCCAGTTCGTAAACGGAGTGGATAGGTATAAAAAATTATAAAAAGGTGGAAAGAAATTATCAACCCCTAGGTTTACTCGAAAGCGTGGAGGATGTCTCTTAGGAGAAAATTTTTAAAAGTAAATTTGTATGATTATTAGTTGAAAATCAATTTGTATCACGTAGCAATAATATAGACTTCGAATTTTTAGAAAAAAATTTTTTTAAGCAAATGGCATTTGTTTAAATAATTGAAAATTAATTAACCAATGTTAATCAATATTCCATTAGACCGATAGTAATAATTTTTATAAAGAAAAAGGAATTTTCGAATGAATCAATGTCGAAAAATATATTCCACGAGAATAAAGCACTCAGAAGGTCGATTTTGTGAAAAATTGTCATTTTTGGTTTTAAGGATAGTTTTCAAAGCACCGTGAGGGTTGTAAAACCCATATGTGTTGCCTATACATAAAATTCTATTTGGATATTTCTCTACAAGCCAAAATTTAATTTTCTCCCAAATCCTGAAAAATTGTTCCAAAAACGCCAAAAAGTGATTTTTCCCCATGCAATTTACATGGATCGAGACTCTCTATCCATCACGAATTTTCTATCTTGATTGCTAAGTGAAATTCTTTTTATAGAAATACAAGGACACCTAGTGGTATGACTAGAAATCGAAAGCAAAGAAACAGATTTATTTCTTACTGCTGCTATGCTTGGGGCATTGGACTGGCCATAACTTCCCTATGCATTCTGATGGATTTCACTAATATATTGAGTCCCTTAAGTCGCCCGGGCATTGGTGTGAACAGATGTTGGTTTCGACGTAAGTACATAAAATATTTTTTAATTTAAACAATCCCGACAAATCGTGTGTATGTATATATCTTTTACAACCCTCTCAATCTGAATTAGTTAAATTTTACTAATTAATAGTATTTTCGTACTAATTCAAATGGTGCGAAGTCGTTTACTATAAATCAGTAAGAAGTTATTAATTCCATTTAGTAACAAGGACAAACTAATTTTTTTTTAAATTCCCTACTAAATGAATTAGTAACACTATTCAATAAAATTTTTTTAGTGAGAAACTTTAAAATCACCTAAACTTCGTTAAAATTCCTTAGAAACTTGTCAAAATCACTAAATAAAATGATATTTTTTTTAATTCCTCGATATAATCTTTTACGTTTGCATAAAAACCCTGAGAATTTTTTAAAATTATTAGAAACGCCTTAAAATTCCACGCAAAAATTGTTAATTCATTATAATTCTTGCAAATACTTAACAATTCCATAAAATCGTTTTAAAATCATAAAAATATTTTAATATCATTAATAACATTATTGATGTTCGAAGAACAATAAAATTCATTGTGAACAATTCAATTAGTAATTAAAACTACTAAATAAATTAGTAAGTTATTCTTACTAATTCACTTTGGTCATATATATATGTGACTTACTATTTCATTTATTAGAAAGTGGAGAAATGACTAATTCAATAGTTAAATGTAAGGCTACTAATTTACTTAGTCAAATTCTTACTAATTCAGATTGAGAGAGTAAGAAATTAATCAAGTTTAAGATGTCATTAGTCTTTTCAATTTCTCTTTCGTTACCTTTCTAGTAAATATTATCCCTGTTGCCTTGCAATTCTATTTCGTGTTGAATTCCCTCTTTAATAGTGGAAGCTGTGGGAAAATCACACCAATTTAGCATAATTGCTATTTCAATTTGCATTTCCGTTTACGAGAGACTAATCTGTGTCAGAGATTCTACGTATTTATTGCCAGCATCCAACAGTTGAAGCTTTGTTATAAATTATATATAGTTAGGAATAAATTAAGTATGATTTCAAATGCAAATGACCTTATCCAAAATGTTGAAAAATCATTGTAGGGTATGATTAATTTTCCTTAGACATTTTGTTTCCGCATAGACGGGCACAACCGCCTGATTATGGCATAATTAAAAAGTTTCTTCGAAAAGGAAATCAGCTTCGGGATCGATCGAGCTCCTCCGGTTCGAATTTCATTACGACTCATTAGTCGAGTCATTAGTATTTCAATTGCAGTGACGGGGGTAGAAATTTTCAAGGAGAATTCGTGGATGATTGAAAAGGACAGCTGGAAAATTAATTAAATGCCCGGAGCCGCGAAGGTCCGGCGCGGTCGAATGGGTTGAGAATCAAGCTGCATTCCGACCAACCTGACTCCAGACAACTTCTAGACAACTTTACTGCTCCAAGTCATAAAGCTTTATATAGAGATTGGTGATTACTAATCGTATATCAATAGATCAATACTCTCTTATCTAATCCAATTTAACTATCAGGATAGAGATAGGCGAGCTTTAATGATCTATTTCCTTTCTTGCCTTTGCTTTCCTCCTATAGATCCTCTTTACTGACATTTTTTTTAACATAATAGTTTTAACATCAATCACAAACTGCACGTAAAATATTGTCAAGCTTTATAAGTCACTCCAGAGTAACTAGCTCTCCAGTACCGTTTCCGTTTTCCGTTTTCATTTTTAATAAACGAAAGAACTCTAATGATTCCAGTCATTCGTTAAAAACTTTTTCTCGATATTGTACAATTTACTTTATTTCCTTGAAAGGTTGACAATGTTCCTCTCTTGAAAAAGTTTAATAACATCTTATTGGAGAAAGAGATGAAAACTGTATCCAGTACTCGTTTTTTGTTGTTGTTTTTTTTCATATAGAAGTATAAAGGTTGCCTTTAACCTCCATTTAACCTGCTTTTGTACACTGCTTGTTATAAGTAATTAGATCTAGTTACATATATTTGTATCTTGTTACGGTTTAATAATTATGTGAGGAGACAATACTAATTACAGAAAAACAAACGAGTACATGCAGAGTAGTGTAGATAATTTTTAATTAAGCTATACAGGTCAGAGCGAAAACTATAATGATTTTCCTTTTACTTTAATTATATGCATCACATTTCAAAAAAGTTGAAAATCGCAAGTTTTGATAAGTTGTTATTGTAATTTTTTTGTAATTTGTGTAATTTGTTTTCCCCAGTTGTTATTTATTCACTCTTATAACATCAACCATAAACATTCAAAACATCGACGGTCATTAACTCAAAGCAGTTCAGATCGTTTAATCGAAGGCCGAAAATATTAGCCTACGAGGTTGTAACGCCCTCAAACCACCTGAAACAAAGGGAGAGATCAACTCCACCCTATCTCCATGTTGGATTTGGTTCGAAATCCGTAGGAAATCGTGACCTGACGCAATATATTCAGAGAGCAACAGGCTATTTATTTCTTCTATATCTACCTCCCACTCTTTTTTTTTATCTATATACATTTAATTTAGCTCTAGTTTATTTCAACTAATTCCTCTAATTTGTTACGGTCTGGCCTCTAGTTTTATAAAATCAGACAATTTTTTTTCATTTGGACATTTATACCGAAAAAATACATCTATTCGTACGGAAATTTCGATATGCTTAACCACGGTCACAGTTTGAAATTAGAAGTTCATTTTTACATGGTAATGAATTGAAATATAAATTAAAAAGTTACCTTACAAGCTGAGGACTATAAAGTACTTTAATTTGGTATTAAAATTTTGTATAATATTCTGTCAGATGACTGGAATATGTATAGGTGAAATTTAGAAAAAAATATAGGGATGCAAAATTTTTAACTGTTGGTCCATATTGTAAAATATATTGTATTTCAAAATGAATGAGCTACACCCCAAAGTGTTACTTTCTTATTGTTTCTTCGTATATAGCAACCAATTCGAAATCGTTTGTTTGTAATCGTTGGCACCCAAACTACAAAATATCCAAATTTTTTATTCAAATCGTTTTTGAACATTTTAAACTCCGGGGAGGATTTCAAGATTTAAAAAATCCTGGAAGTAACTAGTTACATTTTTTCAGTAACGGCAACTATAAAAATGGTTACTTTTCTCGTTACTTTTGAAATAAGTACAGCATTTATTTGATTAATTTTCCTTACTATATAATTATAATATTTTTAAAATATTAAAATATAAAAGTAACGTTAACGGTAACTATAGTTCCTTTTACAAAGTAACTTACCAATCAGTGGACCTCGTTTAGTAATGGTTTTTTGTGAATAAGAAATACACTGAGCGGAAAAATGTCTTTGAAAATATTCTTTAATAGGCACTTAAAAAACTGCAATATGAATAAATATAAAGTTGTCTTGAGATAAAATAAGGGAGAAAGGAAGCTCAGAAGTCTAGAGGCAGGAGTAAAAACGAAAAGATGAAATTTAATAACGCAAGGTAAAGTGAAGTCTTAAGTGGACAATATTGATTAATATTATAGAAGGTATTCTACTGAAGTACAGTAAAAGAGCAGCTGTTCCAACTTATCGTATGAAAAACTCGGAAAATGTGCACTAACCAAGGATTATAATAAATGCAATGAGCAAAATGAGTACGTTTACAGAAATATTAAGAGTTGCAGTGGTGGTTGAAGGATGTGAAGAGGGTCAAGTGAAATCTCGAGAAGAGAGATAAATGAGACGGGGTAATAGGGTAATGGGGTAATAGAAAGTAAAGAGCAGTATGGTTAAGTTCACATGTAATTTACTCCACTTGAGGAAACGTTTATCTAATTTGTTATGGTTGCTTTTCAGATGGACTAAGTTCCATTGAACTTGTTTTTTTCACTGGTCCGGTGACAATTCAACTGACGGTGAACTTGATATTTTTCATTCTGACCTCGATGAATTACAACAAAGTGAAAAACCAGATAAGAAAGGTCTTGTCAGACCCCATGGACCAGACAAATCGACGATTTCAGGCTGATAGGGAGAAGTGAGTACAAAATTAATTGTTAAAGTTAATTAAATTCTTCTCGTATCCCTAGATAAGTACCATAGAAAAAAATACGTACAAATATATGAGCTCAAGGCATCTTGGGACGTCACACCTCCTTGTTTGTTTCGCTTGTGTCCAGGATAAGGCAGCTAAAACCGACTTTGGCGGGATTTTTACGAGCTCGAGATATTCAGTATCAGTCAAGGATCACGTTCGTCCATATAAGGACACGAGAGAACGACCGATTCTCTGATACTCGAATCTTCCTAATCTACTCTCAGTTAAAGGGAAACGATTGAAGCTTAGCCTTTCTGTAGAGCCTTGAGCAAAGTCGTTATCGGAAAACCCAGAACGAGGACAACTGCGGTGACACCAGTTCTCTCTTTTCAACTCCTTTCTCGTGCTCTTTCTATCTATCTATCTATCTATCTATCTATCTAACTATCTATCTCTTTCTTTCTCTCGCTCTCTATCTGCCTCTCTTTCATCAGAGTATATTTTACTAGGCATTTGATAGCCGAAACTACAGTTGTAAATAGAAGTAATATTGGAAAAATATAAACATTTATAAAATTAGTTTCCTTTGAACATATTCATTTTTCATACTTTATCGAGGGCTGTACAATTCAAATGAATTCATATGACTTCTGTGAATTTAAGTGAACTCATAATATGATTTCAAGAAATTCAAATGTAACTTCAAGTGACTTCAGATATTTCAGGGGATTATAGCTTGAAATAGGCCACTTTATCAGCAAGTTTAAGCTTTCCACCACCAAATTATATTAGAGAAAGTATCGAATTCTGATACACATGGGTCTTTCATAAGGTAATTAAGCAATTTGCATCGCATTGATCATCGTTTACACAGGGTTTACCATCTTCTTTAAATATTTTTCCTGACTCAACTTCGAATCTTATTTTAATTCTCACTTTCATCTGAAAATCCAGAATTACTTTCCATTTGTGCAATGTTTCTTGTTTGACATTGTTTTTTTCGGGCTTTGTAAATTGAAAACTTAACGTCATTGTTTCTTGTAAACTTTTAAAGGTTCAGGTTTAATGCCATTTTATTTTACCTGTACGCTAAATACTATTTTAGCGATCGATTGAGGGGTGAATTTCGTTCAAGCGCAAAAGGAACGAAAGCAGAAGATTCTGTATAGAGGGGTGCAGCTTACTTACTAGATGATATCTTGATTAATGGAGAAGGTAGCTCAAAGTACTACTTTGCTAACGAAGTTGTTCAAGCACTGAAGTTTTCGTCATAATATACATTAGATAACATTTTCCCCTTTGTACTATAACACTTTGTATACTCTCATCTCATTTTCTTAACAGCGGCTCAATTTTCAATATATATTGACATACACCAAGGACTAACATTCTTGAGTAATTAATTACTAAATTACTGAAATGTGTTGAAATGAGGAATTGAGTTCTTTTTATTAAAGTAATGAAGATATGTACAATGTACATATAGGATGGGTCCGCAAAAAACAAAAATTAAGAATCAGACATCGTGTAAGAATTTCTTATTTATTTTAGGAATAAATATTTGAGGAATAGTCTGTGAAAAATTCAGAAGACTTTTCTCACCTTCCTGAACGCAAAAAATATTGGAAACCAAGGAAAATTGCAAATCTCTGCCAAAAAATTCAAACATATTTTCCCAACGTGCTACTTTTTCGTGTAGGAGTGATGTTGTCTGAGTCCTAAATTTTGTTTTCGACCCACCCAAAATGTGTTTTTCATTTGTGTTTTATCAATTTAAATCTCAGAAGTATTATTTTTATATATTTTTTTTCGGGTGAAGAGGCTTAATATGAATAAATGATTCTGGAAATTATAGTTTCGTCACGCTAAAACGAGTGTGATTTATTTGCTTATCGTCAACGGCCTATGAACATCGGGCGGCGATATTTTAAACATGAGGTGAAAATAGCCTCAAGAATCAAAATTTAAAAACGATATATAAATCTGTAAGACGAAACAATCCCAATAAACTATGAATCGTAAAATACTTAAAATAGGTCACAAATGATTTAAATTTTGTGGATATTAGCCAAGTATTAAGTCTTTGTTTACGCTTTTGGATTGTTCTGCTTCAGACGGTTAACTAAGCAGAATGCAATAGTAGTGATTGAGTGTGGTATCACATTGTGAGAAATCTATTAAAAGTCCAAATTGAGCATCATGTAAACAAGTTTATTGAATAGAAATTCGAGAGTGCAGGAGTATTTAAGTGGAATAAAGGTAAATAGAGAGTATCCGTCCAATAAATTGAATCTGTTTTAAATAGATCAGTGGGTTTTTCACCAAAGGGTAACTTTGTTGTATCAAGAGTTTGTTTTTCGATGTATGCTTATTGCCATATCCTCGTCACTTGTTTGTATTGTTAACCAACAAGCAACTCGACACACTGCTGGCCGAAAACTGGCTGCAGTTTGCAATCGGCAAGATGGAAGTTGGAACGACTAGTTTTGTCCTAATTATCATTACAAATCAAAATTAACAATTCTACTTTGAATATTTACTTTAATCCGCTTCAACTCGACTGGAACTCAAATGGTATTTTACTCAAACAAGTTATCCCCTGCTATAAAATCATCCCTTATGTATTACCCATCTTCCATTTACAATAATTATTAAATTATCTCGATTTAATAAAACAATTAGCGTATTAATTTAATTACCAATTTAATTAACAATTAGAGAGCAAGTTTTTTAACAGGAATTTTTTAGATGTAACATTATTCACATTTTTATTTGTGAAGTTTGTTATTTTCAGTATAATCATCAAAAGCACATGAACTTTCGTGTAATTTACAGTATATGGCGCGTTTGTCTTTGTCTAGAAAGTTACTAATAAAAACAAATCTATCTTGTTGCAGTTTGTGGTCCCAGAGTGCTGTTGTACTTTGCAGCGCTTGGACTATGTAGCTTAGATATACTTACTTCTGTTTAAGTTCGACGTCTCCCAGAAGAAGTGAAACATTTTCACATTTATCCTAAGGATAAATTGTTCGAATTTCTGAGTACTATATGAATATATATGGTATTCATACAATTTATAAATTAAAAAAAAAGTGGTTTCAAAAATTGTACAAATGCTCTGATTGAATTTTTATGCAAAGCACACTAAAAAAGTATACCAAAAGCCAATCCAATCAGACAATTCTTTCGAAAGATATTATTATTGCGTTTACAAACTAAAAATCTACAGCAGACAGACAGACATACAGACAAATAGACCCATTCGTAAAAATATATTTTTCGGGTTTAGGGGGTCACAAAACGTGGACATTTGACAAAAACTTAAATTTTACACAAATCTAATACATTCTTTGGTGAAAATATAATACGTAAGATTATTAAACAAAATTTACACATCCAGATCGTTATATCCCAACCAAAACCAATCCAATATTTTTAGTAGCGCGGTTTGTATAAAATATCGAGCGCGAATCTTGATACCATGCACTGATGAATTTTATTCATTTCCTTTGGGTTCTGTATAATTTCCTTAAATTTTCTTGAAATTCGATGAATCTCAATGAATACCTTTGAATTTTCGCGAATTTGAAGAACATTCCATGAATACCAGGGAATTCAGATGGAATCCATAAAAATCCGACGAATTTCAATGATTTTCTGTCAATTACAATGGATTTTTTAAAAGACCAATAAATTCCAAAGATTTAAGAATGAATTCCAGTAAATTTCAATTAATTCGAATAATTTTTAGAGAATTCAGAATGATTCGTATCAATTCCTACGAATTTCAATTATTTGCAGTGAATTTCAATTAATGCTTAAAAGTCAACAAAAACCAAAGATTTAAGAATAAATTCCAACGAATTTCAATGAAACTAGAAAAATTCCAATTAATTCAAGTAAATTCCAATAAGTTTCTGAGGCTTCCAAATAAATTTCAGAGAATTCAGAATGAATTGAAACGAATTCAAATTAAATTCAACGAATTCCAACGAATTTATGAGAATTCAGAGTGAATACCTATCAATTCCTGTCAATTTCAATAAAAATCCAACGAATTGCTATGAATCCCAATGAATTCCTGTGAATTTCCGTGAATTTAAAGAATATGCAATAAATGCCACAGAATTTAGATTGAATTCCTATTAACTCCTACAAATCAGCCGAATTTCAATGAGTTGGAGTGAATTCCAAAGAATTTCTGAAAATTCTATAAATTCCAGCGAATTCAGAGTTAATTCCTACAAATTCCTACGAAGTTCAATAAAATCCGACGAATTTGATGAATGCGAAAGAAATAAAAAATAATTAAGAGAATTTCTGTATAATATGTCCATGATTTTCTCTGAATTACAATTCTAAAGAATTGTAATTCCAGTAAATTTAAAACTAAATTCTACGGGATAAGATTGAATTAATTAAAATCAGATATATTCCGATGGAAAAAGTAAATAAATATACTTATTATTACTATACATACATATTTGACATCTGTAAATGAAAACTTTTATCAATAACTAAGGACGCACGTGTTTCATCTATAGAAACTGAAATGACCATTTTTCCTAAATCCGCGAGCCATATATATATATATATATATATATATATATATATGAATTGACCAATAAGGTTAGCTCCAAGATGACACGCATGAAGTCAGCCGAAATCCATGTCCTTTTTAAAATAGGATTAATTTATGAAATTATGTTATAAGTCATAATTCTTGAAACTTACATGTCAAATTTTTTTGCAGATTGGCCATGAATGTGAAATTGTTCATCGTTATGGGGATATCATGGATATGCGAAGTTCTATCAAACTACTTGAATTATTTTGCGCCACATTTGTATAATCACAAGGCTTTTCTGATATTCGACATAATCAATTGTCTTCAGGGTGTCTTCATATTCACTCTATTTGTAATGAAAAGAAATGTTTACAATGCTTTGCGCCAGAGAATACTCCCAAAGAATGATAAGGCAAACTCGAGCAGTATAAGCGGGCGAGATCCGCACAAGGTAAAAAAAAGTTCCAGCAATAGCACCCTTATGTCTACCTTTGCAGTGAGTTCGCGACCTTCCATTACTCCCAGTAAATAGAAAAATTTCGCGAATATCTTTGGAAGAAATCATTTGCATAAGGAGAAATGATTAGAGGAAAGGAATCAAAAGTTCGAACAAATTTTCAGATGCGATTTCGAAGATCGAGTTTAGAAATCGTGTAATTTAAACTATCAATTTAGGGATGTTTGAATTTACCCCGCATGCCTAAACTTGCCCCGTTCCATGGTATATACAAATATATTTTTCTGAAATAACACTAAATATTACACGAGAGGAAGATAAAAAAATTAATATTTGAATCATTCCAAAGATTTTTTTAACTATGGGTAACTGCCCAATTCAGCAACTTCGCTGACGATATTTTATTAAAGTAAGTGATAATAATAATTGAATATGACTTTTTATATTATAAGCCTAAAAAATTTCCTGAAATCTCATGTTTGTATTTTGATATATTTAATATTTTGATAATTGCCAAAAATGCATTTGTCTAGAAAGAAAAGTGACAAGATCTGCGATTTTTCCAAGAGTTGTCGTCGCAAAATTGCAAGCTCGTGACATTGTGTCAGAAATGTCAACAGCATTTTTCTTATAAAGGGTTACCTACAGATTCAGGAGTAGGAGATAGCACGTAGAAATAAAAGGACATATATTGAAGTTTTGCAGTATATTCGCGCAGATTTGGTGGAACTATTACTTATCCGATTCCTACCATATCGACATTTTTTTCTCTGCAACGTTACTTCTAAATTTATTGAGACATCAAATTGAAAATTTTTTAAATTAAAGAAAATAATATTTTATTTTATAAATGTTAATATTTAGGACCAGATAAATGTACCTTAATTCTTTAACTTTAATTTTAGAATTTTTCAATTTGATATTTCAATAAACTTAGAAGTAACGTTGCAGAGAATAAAATGTCCGTAAGGTAGTGATCGGATAAGTAGTACATGGCCTTAATGATGTTTTATTCAAGCTCTATAGCCTAAAATATTAATCTCTTTATTTTCTTTGAACAATTTTTAAATTAAATTTTTAAAAAATGTCTAATTTTAATAAATCGTGAGTAAAGTAAGGAGATTAAAATTGTAGGTTGAGCTTCAATGCAAGCAACGTTAAAGAAGCAGAATTTCAGTATATTACCATGGGTCTATAAAATATACAGAAAAAATAAGTGCTCAAGTTACTTGACTGTTCTAGATTTTAGGAAAGGCCACAATGTTCTAAATGTTTCGCATACCTAGTAGTAGATTTTCAAGTACATTTTCCAGCACTTATTTTTTCCGTCTAAACAAATTTACTTTACAAATACCATATATACTAGTTTTTTTTAAAGGTGAGATATATATATTATGGAATGTATATATTTGTTATTGTATGTTCTTTTAAGGGATTTGATACTTTTTGATGTAAAAAGGATCAAGTTGTATATGTTGTATTTCGTAGCCATATTTACTTTATTAATTTGCTGTATATGTATAGCAAAATTTAAGTTTTATATATCCCTCAATTTCTGCTTAAATATTATATATAATTTCAATTTTGTGATGGATTATGAACTTACACCCACATAAATTAAAATATACATATCGATATTCTGTGTACATTTAGTATTTAAGAACAAATTGTATGTGTACAAAAAAAGTACTTAAAGCGAAAACTAAATATTATCATACAAAAGTTCAAATCCCCAGTCAAAGTCACTTTAACAATGTGACCATAATTATACCAAAGAGATCAAATGCTATAGATTGGATTTTTTTATTGATTTGACCAGATATATATTTTTTAAATACGATATAAAATCGAATTATATCAAATTTACTCTGTATTTGTTCATAAATAAATGTGATCAATAAATATATAAATTCTGGTGGCCAAAACCCTGTTATCCGTCTTATGGATTAAATTTTCGAAAATATAGAAGATCAGGGTAAGTAAAAGATAAAAACAAAATCGCTTCTTATCGAAAAAATGAAGTTTATTATCTTTCTCACATTTTCTTGTATACTCTCACACTTTTAAATACTGCTTATGTTTCTCAAGTTGTTCAAGAAATATTGCTTGAACATTATATTTCCTCAAGAATTCCAGCATAAGTAAATATTATTAATTCAAAAGCATATTCAAAAATCATTATATGTATAATAGATAGCTCGTGAAAGACGGCTTTGCCGAATTTTAGAACTATGAATTTGATGATTAAGAGATAAAATATAGTATTATGTATGTATTTAACAATTTATAATTATATATAATTATGTACAACTATCTACAAGCACGCTTGGGTCACGAATAGCGTACAATTTCTCAATTCCAAGCGCGTCCCTCCTGTCAATTTCGAAGACCTACTGCCTATAAACCCTATTAATAGAGGGCTAGAAGTTTATATGAGAACCGTTGATTCACCACGACGTATCATACTACGTAGTTATTTTTGATTGTTACAAATTTCTTTTCTAAAGACGCTCCCAAAGAGCAGGATCTAATTTCCTATTATACAATGTTTTTTTTTTGTGAAATCTAATAATTCTGAAATGAGTGATTAAGGCACGCAACGTAGCGGAAAAAGCCGCATTGTCTATCTCAAAAGTGGAAAAAATGGGATAAAAAACAAGTACAGAAAGCTACGTAAACACATCAGCTAAATAAATTCAGGCTGATTAACAATTTTCAAATATAAAGTCTAATCACTCTACAATTATTTTTGTCTCACTGTTCCACACTCTCTCTCTTTCTCTCTCTCTCTCTCTCTCTCTCTCTCTCTCTCTCTCTCTGTGTCATACTCATCTAAAGTCCTGATAAATCAAAGTAGTACCATATTTCTTGTCTTTTCGTATACAATGATCTTTAACAATAGAGAAATATTTCGTAAAAAGGCACCTGGTATGAAGGGAAGGTTAATTTGTCAAGATCTCTTGCGACTGTACAAGTTCGATTCCGTTTTTATCTCTGTGCAATTGCTGAGATGAAATATAGTTTTAAGTGACGTTGGAACATTTTAGCATTTCTCAAAGAGGATTCTTCACAAAGAGCTTTTGTTCTCAAAGCAGAAACTGGATTTTGATCACCTTTGTGATAATCTATTTCTGTGATATCCTCGCCAAATAAACGAGGTTACCTAGGATGATTTCCTTTGCTGTGAGAGAATTTCCACCAGTGTCATCTTTCACTCTGGCTCTTTACTTAATTCGCTGAATTGAAGTCAAGCAGAACCAGGAATATATCAGGGCTTTCCATTCTCGTTCCCATTTTCGGCAGTTTCTTCCAGGTCAGGGTCTTCGTTGATGATGGAAATATCACGGATTGATGGCCTGCGGGTCCGCCAGCCATCTGTTGCTACTGGTTCTGTAGTTTTTGTTAAAAGTTTTGGTCCCGAGAGAGATATTATAATGGCTCCTAGGGGCGCTGTGAGCAAAATCGAAAGAACACAAATCGCTAATACCTTCTGCGCATAGTCTACCTGCTGCTCATCTTCTTTGTTGATAGAATCTAAAAGAGCGGGTCCAAGAGCAGCCTGGACAGTGGCTTTCGCCATCCAGGAAAGGGCAATGAACACTTTTTCTTTGAGATTTAATTTCGAACCGATTCCGACGAGAATCGTGGCTACGATGCGTATCACAATTCCAGCGACGAGACATGCAACCGCAAGATATACAGTGTTACCATCCAATTCTGAAATCTTGATTTGGGTCCCTGTGATTCCAAAAAGGATGGGCTCGAAAATCATCCAAAATATCTCGAAGGCTGTAGCAACAGGATTCTGTAAACAGAATGAAAAGTTTTTAATTAGGTTTCATCTGAAGAAAGAGAAGAAATGAGTTAAATAAAGTCCTAAGTTAAATGTTTGTTAAGATTCAACAAAGCTGGTATTATTGGGGCATGAGTAATGGATGGTTAAAAAGTGTAAAATAGAAGTGAGTTTTACTAGCAGTAGGTAGATGAAAGAATACTCAGAAATATAGTTCGCCCTCTGTGTACTTTCAGCGCAGAAAAAAGGAAATTATAACTCATACTCAGCGGTCTTGATACAATTTCATTAAAAAAGTTTTAAATGTGCAAAAAAAATAAAATTTCATTATATGAATGTTACTATTAAATGCTTTAAGGTACTGTCATTATTATATCATTGTATACAATAGCTATGATTAAAATGGTAATTTGGAAACAATTATCACTTTAAAGGAAATCACTCTTGTATTTTGATATCCTTCGCAAGAGATGCATCCTTTTCCAGTGATAAAAGACGAGAATGAGGAGGAAACATAAAACACTCCAGAGAACAAAGGTATATCGTCAACAATATTTCGCAAACAACCATTAAGAGTCCATTAAATCGATTCAACCGTAAAACGCAGCTTCAATATCTACTGTCGTTTTTCATTATCTTCACACTTCTCCAGGGATCGTGAATGTTATTAATATTTCGCGCAAAATATTGTCTTACTTCATTATACTTAGTTATGGACCACCCTCTCTTGTGCACCTTGCGCAACGCCGTGAATCAGCCCATTAATACGACAACGAAGGTCGCTTTTATCACACTTTAACTCATATGCAGCGATATTAGCACGATCTTCTCTGAATTCTCGCTTCTCGTTTTACTATCGAGACGAATTATGGGAGTTTTAGTTATACAAATTTCAAATTCTGTTCCAAATTTTATAGCAACGCTCAAATTCTCAAAAGCATCGCGCCCTTTTTAAATGGAGGTCATGCTACTAATGAAATACATAGTGTCGATTTATCTACAAATTCAAGATTTTTAACTAATTAATGTTAAAAATACCGATTACAGTGAATTATTAAACGAATCGATATACGAATTCCTTAACAACTTATTACAAATATTACAAATTCTTTCAATGAATCTGAAAATAGAAATGTTTTATATTGTAGCTTTTTAAATTTATTAATTTGGTATTCAAAAATGTGCGAAAGAAATATACTTTGATAAAAATATGGTATTTTATTATGGTTTAAGGATCGTAAAAGAGAAGACTATTTCTTGAGTGGGGTTACTCAACGCGTAGGCCTGTTTTTCACTAGGTCCTCTGGGACAAACATTTCCGCCCCTTCTAATCCGAAAGGAGCGAATCAAATTACCTTTTTTTGTAAATTGCTTCACAATAACTTATGCGCTTCCTTTCTTGTACCTTTGGGAGCGATAGAATAACGTTGTTTATATGCAGAATTAGAATAATGAGGTCACTGAGATGTTGAACTTTTATTTCGTGTTAGAATAGACTCTTATAGAAAATGAAAGAAAACAGTGAAATATAAAATTAAACATAACTATGAAAATATATATATATATATAAATACTAATTAATAAATAAGCAAGGAATTTTGCATTTTCATTTTCACTCTTTGCTTTTATTCGAAATAATTCAAATGATCAAAGATATTTTAGCAAAAATCTTATACACCACACGCGTGAATCGTTACTGCGGCCTTAGCAATAATTTACACGAAAATTGAGAACTTCCGACAAAGATAAAGACAAAGTACCGATGAATTCCATTTGAGTTACGTAATATCTGAAACCTGAGACTTCTCTGGATTTACATTAAAAACATTTTAATTAAAAGTCCATTTCAGTTGAGTTATCATTTTGTTATGGCAAAAGCAGACATTTTGAAGATTCTAATTTTCAGCTAGAATTCTACCTGCACGCTCTCCTATTTGGTGATAATGTATGCTTCATTTGTAATTATTTTCGATGCTACATGTATACAGGCGGGTATTTACATAATTAACGAAAACGATCCGAAGGACTCCAGGACGTTAAGCGTATCTTTCTACGTAATTAAAACAGACTATGTATATTAAGGTGTCGAGACTCACATGAATCGCGTCGATTAATCCCCTTTTCTCAGATAGAAGAAGTTCGATAAAGAGGCTTGTTCGCTTTTGAAACTACGTTTTACGGAGACGCTTCGTTGATTTTAGTTTACCTTGGGTTCCATCTTATGTCCTCTCATAGTCAAGTCCACCCACTATTCCAATTTCTCTATCTCTTTTTCTCTTCTCCCGCTTTTATTTCCGAGTGGTCGAAAGCTTTAGCTAGGTACCTATACTACTCTTTCACTTAGGGGATAGAAATAAAGTTATCTGTACTTCTAATGACGAGAGCAAATAAAAAATAAATCATTTTATAAACTTAATATGTATTTGGAAATGGTTTCTTTAATTACGCAAAATCAGTAATTATTTAAATTTGAATACTGTTTATTTATTTCAGAAATCAGCATATTTTTAAAAGTATTATTCAAAACGAGCGGATATATTAAGCTGTTATTTATTTTTATTCCTCATATGTCGTAATATCTACTGGTGCTAGTGTACTTTTACAGCCTCAAGCAAAATCCTTACGAAAAGCAAAAAATTAATCCAGCGAACAGCCGTATGACAAGCGTTTAACTTCCGGCGTATGCCTATAAATACACCCACCGCACTTTCATCTAACCTTTCTACCCCTTGGCAGAACTCTCTTGGGTGAAAACTGTCGTTATATTCAGGCAAAGTGTTTGGTTTCGCGCTAATTGGTTATGTTTAGCGGGAACTTTTGAATGTAAAAAGAATGCAATTTCAATTTTTCTGAAAGAACAATTGTATTTTATTTTAAAGAAAAATATAAACGTTAATATTTTATTAATGCAACTATAAAACTATGAAATTAAACAATACTGTAGATTTATAAATTATAAATAATTGAAATGTGAAACAAGAAAAAAAACAAATTACAGGGTTGTTAGTCCCCGGCCCTTCGGGGGAATCAGAACAAGGCGCGTCGGACGGACTTCGCCATTCGGCAAGGCGACGGAGAGAAAAACTCGGGCGAGGAGCCCACAGGGATGAACAGGACGTCGGTGTCGTTATCGCAAGGGGGTCGGTAGAATAATTCAGTCCCCGAGGGTAGGCGCTCAATCGGGGCCCGGTTCAGATCTGGGATCGAGAAGACGTTAACGCGAACTCGCGGCGGGGCTAAAGGAGAGAAACAGGGTTGGAACTCAGGGATGCGCTCGCACGGAATCCCCCCCGTGTAGAATAGGGGACTCTCCGGGTCGTACTCCTCGCCGAGAAAATCTAGGGGCAATTCCGGGTGTTGAG
>JAUESI010000009.1:2023636-2084534 GCA_032275145.1 Synergus laeviventris
GTTCTGATTCGTTTCCGGCTTAGGAGCACTGGGCAGACTAAGGAGTTTACTCTTTAGATCGAGTTTGGGCACTAAGCAAAATATGCTGATTTGAGACTCAGAAGTCTGTTTCTAGAATATAAGAATATCGAATCGAAGAGCAAAGTGACCAACAGATACCTAAGTGTGCTCTAAATTTAAAAGTAGTGAAACAAGATTATTGACGAATTATAGAAAGATTAGTTCGAATACTTAATAGTGAAGTAGGACATTATTATAAAAGACAGTTATAAAATATATATAAACATCTTTAATAACAAATCTTTGCTTCTTCTCTCGTGTCCCAACCTGATACGTAATAAATTAAGTGAGTATTATTTAAATAAAAATAAAAACTTAAAGTTTCAATATTTAATGTTTATATTTTGTACAATCGTATAGTAATATATTTTGAAATACATATTGATGCAAGTTATATTTCAAATGTAAACTTATATAATACCACCACAAATATTTTATTTCCCTGTTGCATGGGATACAGGCACGAAATGCAATATTGGATGGCTTATGGCAATATCACGACAAATCCATGAAAATTCCAATAGTGTGTGCGGTATTGCTAGCATTGTTGCGGTTACATGCGTGATACTGAATACAGCTCGAACATTATAAAATTGGTCAGACTCGAAGATACTCAAAAAGTTTAAAACTTCCTTTGAAAAATTTCAATTCTTTCAATAACTCGATTTATTATAAGAAAATAGAAAAATAAGTTCTCTATAAAAAAATTCTCCGTTAAAAAAATTTCACTTTAAATTCTATCAAAAAACAGGTTTATTTTAAACTTTTTTTATATAGGATTATACAAAGCCTGCAGGCACTTCAGAGGTTCAACTGGGACATAACTGATGAATACACTTGGCAAAGGAACAGCAAATACGTAAAACTAAAAGGAAGCAATAAGGATGTAAAGGAACCATATGCATTAAAAGGAAATTTTGGCATATGCATTTCACATCAGAGAAACTGTGACAACTATAATTATTACAATCTTCTTTCCACCAAATTAAAAGAAGTATTTGTATATCTGTATGGAATTACATTAATATTCAGAGAATAATAAAATATTGCATTAATTTTATTAGGAGAGACTTTCAACTATTCGAAACTCAAATGGAAAGCAGGAAAGGATAGGAAAGTTTCCCGGCATCAGTAAACGAGAATTTACGAGCGAGAGATGTCATGGTTTTTGAAACTACAGAAATGCTAACCCACAAAAGTGATATTGTCCTAGGAGTTCAGGTTTTCGAAGGTTTGTGGTATGGTTCGGAAACCAGGAATAATGAAGACGAAACGATGAGGCGAAAAGAAACGAAGTTAGAGGTGAAAAGTCCATTTCCGATCAGACAGCCCGTAAGCAGCACAAATAAGCCATGATGTTAAAATTTTGCTTTTCCTTACAATTGAAGAGATTACCCATCTTTATTTTAATTTTCGTGGTTTTGATAACTCAAATCAGTGGATTTGAAACGGAGAATCCAATGTACTCTCATTCAATTAATTAAATAAATATCCTCAAATAATTAAACTCATAAAAACGTTACGGAGCCACTGCAGAAATGAGAGCACTGCAGGTGCCGTGATTATTGGGCAGAAAGCATTTAATTCGTACGAATCGATGAACACCTGTACCTATATACATATGTTACATATATAGGTGTAACCACCTATTCATACGTATGTGTAGATAAAACGCCGTCCTTGTTCATCGAATTGAATTTTAGATTAGTGTGCATTTCACCGTAATTTAAACATCGATTCCAGTAAAATGCTGACCCCGCGCTTTTGTGTATTTTCAAATTTAAATAAGAATTAATTTTTCTCTATTGGAATCCGTTTGTTTGTTAATTACTGAGTGGTGTAAATTATCTGAATGAGCGTTTAAAAGCGGAAAGAGCATCGAATAATTATGTGAAAGAGGAATTATTTTCTAAATTGTAACAAGATTATGTAATTAGCTTTCATCACCAGATGCAGACTTTCTGAAAACTTTCCAAAATAGATAAAGGATTCGATAAAGGATAAAGGAGTCCATCTTATAATTAACCTTTGAAATTTACGTGAACCCAATAATTTTCAAGTGGGAGCTTTTGACTTACAAGTCAAAATTTAAGATCAGAAAAAAGTCATTTCAAAATCAAAGTGGAAAATTTTAAAACTTGTGCTGGTTGCATTAATTTATTTAAATTTGCATTCATGAAAGCACACCCACGGGTGCTTGTAAATGACTGTGCAAAAGCACATCCTGTTTCCGATGGACTTTTATTACTCGATTCGCCACAGAACTAACCAGCCTGTTTCGAAGCGCTTCTTGTAATATTTGTTATTCCTCTCTTTCTCTCTTACTCAAAAAAATATTGCTTATTTGTGTCCTCAATAATATTTTCCCATTCGCGTTCCCTTGAAATTGACCGCTAGGTTTACTTTTATTTCTATTCATATTTTCCAAAATAAAACCTATAAAGTTTATGTTGTCTCTCGTTCTATAAAATGCATATTTTTCCACTGGAGAAAAAATGGTATATGCTTGTTCTTGTTTATAACTTACACCCTATCCATTTATTTGTAGCAGAGGGTTTTTAAGTTAAAAAGTGAATAGTAGATTCTGTCTAAGTAGCATTAAACTTTACGAAGCCAACAAAAGGATTGATTGAACATTTGATGAAACATTTAGGTCAAGAAGATTAAAAGTTTTCCAGTCTGGTCTTCTTTAGAAACAACCTCGTCAGTTAAGACGATTCACACTTTTTTCGTCTTTAAATACTGAATTCCTAGGTTTAAGGGAATCTCACATTAGACTGGATTATCTGTGGACTCGAGAATTTTGTGATTTTGCGATTTTGCGAAGAAGTTTGAAGATTGTTGAAGATTTTCTTCCATATTTTCGAGTAAACCGGCTGCACACAAGTAACTCGCCAACAGTCTAAAACTCGATGGACCTTGCCAACTGACCTGCTACCCCAGTTCCTATCTTTCCCGCTCTTGCTTCTCTTTCCTTTGTTCTCCCTCCTAGCTTTTTCGCCACGAATGAGCCACTTTGTCGAAACGGAAGCAAATTGCGACGATTGTCAGGAAATCAATTTCTCTTTTGTCTCCCTATTCCTGCCCCGCCTACTACTGTTCCACCTTACTGCCACGTTTACCAGCTCGCCAAAAGTCTCAGTTCACTGTTTTCATTTTTATTTTTTTCTATCTCCATCATATCATTCTTCCAGCATCTTGCACTCCGACAATTTTCAGATGGAAACGGTACATCTAGATTTACTATATATTTCGAAGTTTGCATCCTTACTCTTTGTTTAGTTTTTCTGTGCATGAAATGCTTATACAATGCCTCGTTATTATTTCTAAAAAATGATGCTGCATATTTTTAATAGATAGAGTCTTTGTTCATTTGAATAATTTTAAATCTTCAAACTTTAAATGAAAAGTCTTCAACTTTATCCTTCGTTTATCTACGGCAATTCCTTTCTATCCCCAAGTCTTAACTAAACCAATAATGACATGATCATACAATTGTCTGAAATAAGGTTTTCTAAATCTCAACTAAATTTCAGAAAGATTTTTGTTCATGTCTGAAAGTGAAGGCTAAGTTTCTTCTTTGGGTTTTAATTCAGTTTTAAAACTTCATATACATTTTTTGAGAATAAAAAAAAAGTATAACGAATTAAACCCAAACGTAATAATCCATCGACTCCGGCTTTAAGGTTTTTTTTTCATTTCAATTCTAATTAGAACTTAACTAGAACAACATTACGATGCCATATTGGCTCTATATAGATTTTTAAACTAAAGCGACTAAAAATGACTTAAAAAAGGGGAACCCATCCCTGATGGAAGTAAAGGGATAGAAATCGTATCCCTTTCTATTTCCCGCCTATTGCCGTCTATATCTTTTTATCTCCACATCAGTTCTCCATTTGAATAAAAATTGCTCCTATCTCTTTCAATACCCACTTCTCTATTCCTTCCATATCAAGGAAACAAGTACATGTCATTGGAGTTAGAGACAGAAAATATTTGGCATGTCATTAGGAAAGCTTGGAGCACATATTACGAGGTGCGGAACTGTCCTGAAAGGTTATGATTCCGCGCAGATCTTAATGGCTGCATTTCCGTCGACGCCGGCGCTTCATTAAGGGTGCTACATTTCGCGAGATGCAAAGGACAAATGAAACGATCAGCCTGCTTCCGGAGGTCCACGACCTCACTTTATTACCACCTATCCTAGTTTCATTGAAACCTAGTTGTCTGAATTCCTTCCTTTCGTAGAAATGCCAAATCGATTTATCAGCTTATCATGAGCGTAAATTTCGCTTAAGTACCACATTCAAAACGATTCAATTATATGATAAGGAAAAACAGCTGTTTGGTGAACCAAGTGAATTGCATTTGTGTTCGAAGTTGCGTTGATTGTTCACTATTTTACGCATTAATTCTTTCCCAGTCATCAGTTTTAACAAATACATTTTTTTCCGCTTTCATGATTTTCTCTTTATCACATTGTTTTGAAACCATTATCTTATCGATTGACTACATTCTTTAGTAAACGAGAATAACTAAATGAAACTTCCATTTTCATTTCCTACCATCTCGTATCCAATTCATTCAAACAATCTAAAGGGAATCACAACAAGCTGTATTGTTTACAAGGAAACTTCTCATTCAAATGAATAATTGAATTTTCAAAATAAATGTTGCTTTTCCAATTGTACCGAGGAAATAATGTTACATTCCATTCCATACAGATTCGAAACACAATTGAAGTTAAAAAAAGTTTATTTTTATTTTTCTCTCTTTATAAATTAGATTTTGTGACAAGCGTGAAATTCAATTTAAAATCATTTCGTATGCTTTCAGCACATTATAGAATCTATTTCAAAAGTCATAAAGAAAGAGTGAACTTTTCAACTGAAAGTTTTTCTTATCGAAGCTCAGAATCGGAAAGCCGAAAGGCAAAGAGGCCAAAAGTTTTCTTACATGTATGAGTTTGAAAAATGAATAGTTGGATACACCGGAAGCTTGAACTGTTAGAGAAGTATTTCTCGCTTTGGCTGTACAATTTTTCGCTGTAAATATTAAAAACTCCAAAAAAAAAATCGAAATCCTTGTATCAACTTCGATCCTTTTATCCATCCCTTTTATCTCAAGGTCTTTCGGTTTTTCAGAGAAAATACTAATTCACAGAAAAAAAAATTTCTAGTTTTTGTTACAGCTTATTTTTGTTACATCTTAATTTAAGTCCATCTTTAGTCTTAAAACAATTAAGATCGTCTAAAAACGGACTTAACTTAAGGTGCACTAAAAACAAGCTGTAAAAAAATGTTGACTTTTTTCTGTGTTCCTTAATTATTTCGGTATTAGATACAACTCGATACCTCTGTTTAACGGAGACAATTCTCGTTAATCCTGCTTTTAAAGACAAGCTTTTTGCAACTCGCAAGTTCAGATTTCAATCTTTGTCAATACACTCATGAAATCAATTTGCTGTGGATTATTTGGCTTTGCTCAAATCCAACATTTCAGTCTGGCGATTCTCTACATTCTGTTTTTTTTTGTGAAAAGGTTGAGTGATGCATTAATAAATGCATTTTACATACCTACGTGACAAAATCTGACGAGTACCGAAAGAAGTATTTAGGTATTTTAAAATTTTGTTGTACCTGCCATGAGTTGGCAAATTTAATTACCACGTAAACAATATGCACCACGTTAAACTAATTTTATACATATATTTATATAATTTGACGTTCTGCTTTATAAAGTTATATTTTACGTTAAATTACGATGCTGAAATTGTGAAAATGTAACTAATTTTTCCTCGAGTACAGCTTTTAAATGAATTATCGATATAATGTCAAAGTTTAATTACATACATTTATGAACGTCGCTGAAAGAATAACTCGATTTTAAAAATGATTCAGAATGTTATAAGCTTGAAACTTAATGCTGCTGCAAAAAAGTTTTTAATATTAACTCAGTAATAATAATTTTGTCTAGAAAATTAATACATATAATTTTCTTTTATTAACATTTTCTATTAACTGTCATACCCTTGTCATACCCTTTTGATTCCTCATAGAAGAAGCTTTGTAGTCCTTAGATTTTCCAATATTTTAAAAAATGTTTTAATTATAATTTCCTCGGTTGATAAATGTCTAGTACAACTTTTTAATCAATTGTATGGATGTCCCCCGTTTTTTGTCTACACTATAACTTTAAGACAGTTGTAGATAAATTATATAGAATTATTTGTTCAACAAATATCTCAAAACGTGCCTAAAGATTTTTTTAAATATTGAATTTAAAATTCTTTATGATTAAGCTTTTTTACATTGAAAAATAGTGTCATGAGTTTTATGATTTTACTGATCTAAGAAAGAAGTTTAAGTAGACTTACGTCGCCTTTCTCTGGAACGTATTTCGCCAGCCAACCCCAGAGAATTCCAAAACCAAGACCACCTACAATGGCAATTGGTCCCTGTAGAATCTGATACCAGAGTGCGTCGTGAGAGAACATAACGCTCTTAATGATTCCATAGATAGCAACGGAAGCTGCATCATCGATACCTGCCACTGCGATAATTAATGTTGGAATACCCTGCAAAATGCACAAATGGGAAAGTAAATATAATTAAAATTATAAATTATATAAATTAAATATAACCATTTTTAAATAAAATCGGTTAATGTTAAGGGTGGTTTAACTGTCGTGGGATCCTATACACTCTAGTTCAAAAGATTTGAGAAAAAATCACAATAGCTTAATCACCAAATGAAAAATTGTTGGGGGTGACTCCACAAATCAATGGAACTTTAATTTTCTTGAGCCACCCTGCTGAAGATTTAAAACTATACTTTTAAAAATGGTAAAATGTCGTTCTGTATCGAGCATCTAATATTTAGGAGAATTAATAATTAATCGATTCTAGAATTAGACTAGCAAATCTCAATCTGTAGATATTAATATTAATATAAATTCAATCTAATTAAACCTAATTTAATTATTAGAGTGAAAAACTTTTTTAATTGCGCTACTGCAGGAAGTAAGAAATATTTTTGAGAGTTAAAAATTTGTTCTCTATTTCATCCATAGGTTGCATCTCATTAAAATCAGTGCATGAGAATAAATTGGAAGCTTTTCAGGATCGATGTGCCAAGAGGTTAAAATTTTTTTATTTCTTCTCCTGCCTCTCACACTCTGTAAGTAAAGTGAATGAAAAATGAAAAGAGGACAGAAATGTAAGGGACAAAGTTAAAAAATGAGAAATAAATTCCAGTGTGCGAAATGAAAAATGTAATGAAGTAAAATTCTGGAGAAATATAGGTACAAAAAGAAATAAAGAAATATTTGGAAAACATTGCCTTGCGGTGAAAGAATCAAGGTTTTTAGAATAAGGGTCTTGTAATTTTTTGCGTGTGATTTACAAGACCATGATTTATTTTCCATGCAGATTGTTCTTGAAAAATGTTGTAAAGTCAGGAAAAGAGGTTTTTAAAAAATACTTAACTCCCAACAGTCATTAATTATTTTTTGAACAGTTCCAAGTGTTCGGAAAGTGTTATTTATTCTCAGTTGATTACTATTATAGAAAAAATACTTCAGAGTTTAATTGAAACTCAAAGAAAGAATACATTAGAAATGGAGTTTTTATATTTCAAATAACGTTAGTCTATAAAAGCAACCCTTTTCTTCGTTTGACAGGAGAAAGCTCGACCCTGGAGGAAGCAAAGGTGGAAGCTAGGCCATTGATTGAAACGAGTGTCAGTGAACGAGATAATTCCCTTTGTGAAGCATAAAGTTGCTTCGAGCATTCGTGTGAAACCAAGTTGGTTAAAGCTCACTAAAGGAGATATTGAGGTAAGGTCGTTGGCAGAAGAGAGGAACGGGAAATAAGTCACCCTGTTTGCTTCTCGCCCATTTCCCGCAGAATCTTTAGAGCTGAGCACGAAAATATAGGCCAGCATTCTTCACCCGATGCTAATGGCTTCTGGTTCTTCAGAGGAAGAAACCACGAAGAAACGTAGACAGATCCCGTGTGTATATTGAGACCCAGTCTGCCCTCCAAATGAAAATAGCCCATTCTTTTTACTATTTCCCTCTTTTCTGTCCGCAGCTCAGTTTCCCTATCTGTTTTACTCCTGCCTCTGAAGATACGTCTACAGATTCTCGCAAACGAATCGAGTCAGGTTTGAAGTTTAGCGACCGATTCGACGAAGAATCGATCGAATTCTTCCATTCTTCCATTCTGCCTGCCGGAGGATTCCATTAAACACAAACGGAGGCGATAGTTCCTCATTCAGGACGTGAGCCAGCAAAAGGCATTCGCCTTTTCGTAGCTATATGCGCATGTATATAAACTATCAAAGAGAACGAAACGATAAGAAGATCTCTCTGGATCTATCGAGAGAATCAGATCTTTTGGTGAAAAGCGTGGAGAAGATGGTTTTGTAAATACATATAGGAGAAAAGCTGCCTTCAAACTTGCTTCACGTCAATCGAATCCTGAATCGAAATTCTTTTCTGATCGGGCGCGAAAATTATCCAGAAAACAATTATTTTGAAATTTTCCACAGTAGATCTAAACAAAAATTGATCTGAGTGTACTTCATAGAAAAATTATTCTTCCGTTGTTCATTTGCAGTCTGACGAAATTCTGCAGAATTGGGGCAATTTTTTTTACTGGTTCGATAAGTTCATTATATGTGAATAGTTTAGTTATGAAGTGTTTGATAACGTTATAATATATTTAATTATCGGAAATTACCTTAGCCACGCCGTATCCTTTGGCACGTAGCCTGAAGAGGCAGGGAACAACAACAGCAGGGGAGACGGCAGCGATAATGCTACCAAGAAGGAAACCCCATATCCACGGCAACTCTATTAAGTATCTTGTTAGAACTGCCACTACTGTAGCTTCTACGAACCAAGGTATTAAACCTAACTTTGGCACAGTTATCTTCATACTTTTTAAGGCGTTTGGATCAAGGTCCAGCCCTGCTCTTGTGAGGATTATCACCAACGCAATTTTTCTGGAAAATAAAATGAATTTCATTAGACAATTATAAACAAAAACAATAGTCGCATTTGGTAATGTTTTTATCAAAAACTAAAAGAAGTAAAGATTAGGAGGTTTATTCCTGGACGTGATTGGCACATCTGAAAGCAGAAATGTAGGAGAAAGTGCTTCCAACATTCATGCTGAAATGTCTGACTTTAACCAGATTTTTCTACTAAAATATGTACATTTTTCTATCAAGTATGTTTTAGACCAGATATTATTTAGAAACAAACCTTTTCTTTATAAATGACATGTACGTTTCATGAAGTCAACAATGCAAAGTAAATTTTAAGTCACTAGCAACTATATGATTCGCGCGATTAATTTTTCGTTTTTCCACTACACCTTTTGCTAAAAAATTAAAATTATTCAAACTCTAATGAAATTTCATATAAAATCACCTGATATTCCTCACAATTTCACAAGATATCGCTATGTTCCTTCAAATTAATTAAAATTATAAGTCTCATTACATCTCTTAAAATTACTAAATACCCACCAAAATTTCGTTAAATCCCTTGAATCCCTTCAAAGACCTAAAACTTATTTAATATCCCATAAAATATAGTAAAATCCCTTTAAATTACTTAAAATTCAATTAAATATATTCGAATAAAATGCCACATAACATCGTCAAATACTTTTAAATTCCTAATAATCCAATGAAATCTTGTAAAATCTCTTGACATTCCGGAAGTTTTTTAAATAACTTAACATCATCTTATAAAATATTGTATTATCTTACATCTGTTTAAAATTCCATTAAATTCCGTAAAATCCTTTGAATCCTGTTAAAGATTTAAAAATATATTCCATGAAATATCTTAAAATTCTTTTAAAATTTGTAAAATCCCCTGAATTCCTTAAAAGTCCTTGATATTCATTAAAATTATTCAAAATCCCATGGAAATTTCGTTAAATACTTCAAAATTTCTGAAAATTTCATTAAATTTCGTCAAAACCCTTTAAATTTCGTAAATTATATAAAAATCTAATCACTGATAAAATCCTTTAAAATTTTTTAAAATAATAAATTCCATAAAACTCTTTCAATACTCTTTAATACCCTCAAAACTGCACAACCTATCGTTAGATCCCTTTAAATTACTTAAAATCCTATGAAATATTATAAAATTCTTTTAATTTACGTAAAATCAGTTGATATTCCTTAAAATTACTCAAAATCCCTTGAAGACTCATTAACTCTCTTAAAATTGCTGATAATCCACCGAAATTTCGGTAAATTCCTTGAATCCCTTAAAAATCTTGAAAATTTCTTAATATCCCATAAAATATCTGAAAATCCCCTTAAAATTATAGCTAAAAATTCTTGAAATTTTATAAAATCACATGAATTCCTTAAAAGTCCTTAAAGTTACTAAAAATCCCAGAAAATATCGTCAAATTCCTTGAAATTATATATAAATCCATTTAAACTCCCATAACATTATTAAAACTCCCATTAACTCTCATTAAACCGCTTAAAAGATCTGAAAATACGGGTCCATATAATGTCACATGGGGCAAGTCTCTCTGCGGCATGTCACATCTGCGGCATGTCACATCTGAGGCATGTCAGAACTGCGGCATGTCACAACTGCGGCATCTCTACCTAACGGCTTGTCTCCCGCGCGACATTACTCACAATGAAATTAACACTTTTGCGGCATCTACCACCCGCGGAAAGTCTCCCAGGACTCATTTGTCACTTCTGCGGCATCTCTCACCCGCGTTAAGTCTACCCAGTGACAACTCTCACCCGAGAAAAAATTTTCCAGTCCACATCAAAGTGACAAAACTGCGGCTAGTATAGCTCACAGGACTAATTGTTTGTACGAGTATCTGCCGCAAGTCTCTCAGGATGAGTTGTTACACTTGCGGCATCTCTCACCAGCATCTCTCATCCGGGAAAAATTTGTAAGTCCACATCAAAGGAGGACTAGATGCAGTTAAAGGGCTAATTGGTTTTGTGGATGCAAACTGGACAGAGGATAAATCTGAGAGAAAATCAAATAGCGGATTATTATATCAACTTCATGGAGCATCTATAAGTTGGGCGATGCCACAGAAGTGTGGGTTATTAAATCAGTGTGTCCGCAAATATCGTTGAGGAGAGGTGTATTATCGATCAGTTGTGACAAACCTCTTTATCGTGTCGCGTCAGATTTTTATCCCATACAGTAATCAAAAGACTCTAAAGACTCCAAAGAATAAAGACTATATATTAAAGTTCAATCAGCACACATATAACGTTCACATATATAGATTATAGCAATCATATAGTTTTTACACAATCTCACATTTATGTATCTTACACTTTGACACTATTTTGAATAAACTCTTTGTCCCAAAAACGTGTTAATTCCAATTAATTATATAACCAACAATAGGGTCTCTATCATGATAGAGACCCTATTGTCACATGGGGCAAGTCTCTCTGCTTTACCACTTTGATGTGGACTTAAAAATTCAAGGTTTTCGTCACAAGTCCGCTGGCATTTGCTTCATTGGACAGTATTTACACTCCATGATCCCGTATTCTTCTTCGGTTGACGATAAAACGACGCAAGTTTTCTTTCTGCATGCCCAACTTATAGATGCTCCATTCTCCCAGTTTGCATCCGCAAATCCAATTAGCCCTTTAACTCCATCTGGTCCTCCGAGCCGCAATTTTGCCACTTTGATGTAGACTTAAAAATTTTTCCCGGATGAGAGATGCCGCGGGTGGAAGATGCCGCAAAAGTGTCAATTTGTGACATGCCGCAGATGTGACATGTCGCAGAGAGACTTGCCCTATGTGACATGATATGGACCCGAAAATACATTGAAATTTTGTAAAATCCCCTGAATCTCTTAAAAGTCCTTAAAATTACCTAATATATGTCCGATAAAATACCGTAAAATTTCTTAAAACTTAAAATACCACAAAATATCGTCAAATAGTTTTAAATTCCTGAAAATATAATGAAATCTCGCCAAATCCCTTTCAATTTCTTTGGATTCTATGAAATCTCAATACCTGGTAAAAACCTTTAAAAATTTCTGAAAATTAAAATTAAAAAATTCCCTGAATTAGCGTAATAAATTTCGTAAAATTCGTATTCTCTGTATTAAGATAACTTTTATAACAGAAATCGTTGTGACAACGAAAATAATCTGAAGGTAGTTTTCAAATTTGGTACATTCACACAATTCGCGCAATTTCCAGAAAACTAATCAGGTTTTCGACAACAATTTGTTCTATATAACATCACTTTTTTAAGGTAGGACTGCTGTGATGCAAAATATGCATTACAGTTTTTGCTGACTTAGAGACTTAGTATAAAGCTTCGCAAGTTGAAGGAAGCATACTTCGTAAACTGGTTTTGTGAACTTCAGCCCGGGTTTGTTTAACCAACCGTTAAAGTCAGTTTTTGCTCGGCGAATAATCGCAAAACTTTATCATCTAGTTACATTTGATACAGGCGATGAATCTCTCCAAGCGATTTATAGCCTCTGCTACTAAATTACGTATGTATACCTATAAGGTTTGTAAAATAGACGCGGCGATAAGAAAAAGAGTATTATATAATTATAAAATGCAATATGTGAAAGATATTTTTTGATTGAATCAAATGACTTGCAATTATAATGATAAAAATCATTTATCTAATTAAACCACTTAAAGAAGCATTATATCAGAACAAGTATTTATGATAAATAGCTTCCGACACCTTCATTTTTTATCAATTATTTATCAATGGAATTCTACCCTTATAGACAATAAAGTGATAAGCATGTTCAGCATGAAGTTTATCTACGTGTTCGTCATTTCGATCTCTGAAGATAATAACAACAGTCAATAAGCACATGTGCTCTTGACTCGATTCTAATACAGCTATATAGAACAAATAATTGTCTCGTGGCTTCATTTCTAAGACTATATATATATATATATAAATAAATATAATTTTTGCCTTTCATAAATAAAATGATAACTAATTTTTGTCTAGTAATTGAAGAAAGTGAGTTAACATACAATTATATATATTTATATGTTCAAAAATAAATTTCCTTATTTTTATCAATTCTTTATGGTATAATCTTTTTGGAGAAGCTATTACATTCATTTATACAATCTACAAAGACGGTAATATGAACGATTCAATTTCTTATCATAAACGAAATTGGTTTATTATTGAGATTTCTGCACATTCATGAATGATTATCAATCATTTGATTCCCCATCAATAAATATCTGCTAGTGATAAGCCAATATGAAAATAGAATCCCCGCGATTAGGACAAAAAGACAAAGATTTGTTGTATAAATCGTGAGTGATTACGTCCGAATCCCAGCAATACAAATTATAAAGTGTCGATCAATCACGACGTTAATAATACATATTATGTGAAATTACTGAAATCGTATCCCAAGGAACAAGTCCAATTCAAAATGTATAACAATCAAATGAGGTTATTTAAAAGACACTTTTTGAATATTTAATTGACTCCAGCTCTCCCCTTTAGAATTTATAATCATTATACGTACAAATGCTTTTAAGAGAAAATTTGCGACTAAACGTTATAATTGGAAAACAATTTTCGTTTCTTGGATGAATTTTTCTTTGAATTGTGTCACTAATCATTGACAGATGTAACACATGTGTATTCGATTTTGTTTACAGCGTTTATCTCAACTTAGAAGACATATTGATGTGGTTATCAATGTCTGGGATTATAATGATTCATGCGAACCACAGAGCCGTGTAGAATCTTACATAATCTACTGCGGACTACTGTAATGATTAGCTGAATATCCTGTCTCAGTTCTTTCAACATTTTTGATCATTAGTGGCATTCAGGAAATAAAATATGTAGTTTCTTGTTTATTACTGTAATAAATAATAGGTAACTACAGAATACCAGACAGCCCTGCTTCAACATATTGTCTATTATATTCCGAAATTTCATCAGGATATAGTGTAATTATTCTAGCAACAATTCCGGATAATATAATTATTTACTCGCAAAATATTTTAATAAACGCAAAAGTTTCTGTATAAATTTGTATAAATTTTCTGTACTTGTGAGAAGAGAAATATTTTTGTAAAAAGACCTAGTATTTAAAAGTGTTTGCTGTACTGACAGGAACGAATAGACTATAAATAACTAGAACGAATTTGAAAATGTAAATGGTTTTATAGAAATTCAAATTATATTCCAGTTTGTGGCCAAATGTTATTTAAATCATGTGCTGCATACGTAAATAGGAGTTAAGTAAAAAAATTATCACGTTTTTATTTCAGAGAGGTCTGAAATCTGTTTTTCTTTCATCACGTGCTGCGTTTATGTACACCGTGGATTATGTTCAGTGTTCACATATAACGTGACGTAAGAAAGATATATTGTCAAGAATATTTCTCATCTTGCCACCTAATATCATTTGTTATAATATTAAAAAGATTTGTAGTAAATAAATCAATCCAAGTCATTTATCATTTTTAATTAAACCTGCATGATCAAAGGCGTATAAAGAAAAGAAATACCTCTATACTCATCTACTGAACTTTTTTTTTTTGCCAATACTGATGGTCTGTTGGCAGCCTATATGTGGACCCTCTCATAAAAAGTGAAACATCAAATCAATCGTATTCTAGGATGTAAAATATGAAGAGTCAATATATATATATATATATATATACCATTATATTTATCGTCTCATGCGACATGTGGAAGTAAGTGTTGAAAGTGCCATAAAAAGTATATTATTGGTCCTTTGAAAAGTCAAAAAGAGAAGTTGGTAATTTTGATGCTTGCTCGAGAGGAATGTATATAGATTTCATAATAAAATATTTATAATAAGAAGTCTGAAAACTTTAAAGTAATTCAAACTTTATCTCTCACGAAATATTATGGACATAAAATGTTTTAAACATCAAATTCCGAAGCATAAATCTACACTGGATAAACTAAATTCTTGACTGTATCCCTCATTCTGAGATGACTTTCAAGAGATCTTATTATAAAATATTTGACATTGACAAGAGTGAAAGAATTTCACGGTTTTTGCGTTTGTTTCTCTTTCCTTTTAGTCTAGGTCTGGTTTTCCCAAGGGAAGGAAATATTCTTTTCGTATTTCGTTTGTCTCACAAGCATTAAGTTTCAGGTTCGGAATGTAGTTCGTCAGACAAAACTTTCAAGCACGTATGTGCATTATACATTATACACATATACCAGTGTTTTCTTCGTTTTCTATGCAATTTGAACAATGTTTTCTCATTCCTCTTAAACATTTACCCGCTGACACATTTTTTCAGATCCTTAAACCTTAAGACCGATAATGCTATCCATATCTCTCGAATCGGCAACGTGACATCGCTACTAGAAAAATAATATGAATTCTTAAAGTTAGAACAGAATCTTTCGCCTCTTAGCAGAAACAATTTATGTTCGACATACTTTCGATCCACCAGGGAACACTTTTACTATTCACCTGGAATCGAGACCGATGCAAAGCTTTATATCTCTGAAAGTTTTAATAATGCACATACGTCGATTTCTAGTATAGGTTTAAAACTATATGGGAAAAGAGCTTCGTCACGTGTACATCGTAATGCTTGTGCAGTATAAAATAGCACGAATACTGTTGGTTCTTCCGACTTGAATTTTGTATAGACAGCTCCCTGACGTCGCATCTTTTAACTACAACCTTTCTTTCCACACATTGTGAACTAAAGTAATGGTCGTGTGGAGAAGCCTCAATGGCATAGACAATCCTGTCTTGAAAATTATCAGGAAATGTGAGTCCCTTGAGATTTTCTCGTGACTTAACTTGAACGCTGCTTCTACACGTTATTAAATATTTTTCATTAAAGTACTCTCCTTTAATATTAATAAAATTTCCCATACTAGATTTTTAATCAAGTTTATACCATATACCAATACTATAGTTTCCATTTTTCATTATGACCTTTGAATTTCATAAAATGAATATATGATATAAAAAAGTATATCAATTTCGTTACTTATACACACATAACTGGGTAACAGAATAAGTAAATAATATTATACATGTGCGTTTTATATTTGTTATTATGCGACACTACGAATCTGTAATGACCCCGACCTTATACGTTGGAACCTCGAATCGAGAAAGTCAACCACAAAGCCTTCGAGTTTCGATTACAAAAGCTGCTAACTGAAGACGACGTACTTGCTAACGCGTGACAAGTATTTCAATCGATTCTACGCAATCATTTATTAATGTTGGATTTCTAATCAATGCAAAATCATTCGTTCATATAATTGATTAATTGGTCGCTTTTCAAACAGGGCCGAATTTATCCTCAGTGCCGCCATAGGCCAATGAAAAAATGAAAAAATTTTAATTAAAAAATATTTTCAGTGGTGTGCCACCCCTCAAAATTTACCACCCTAGGTCATGGCCTTTTAGGCCTCTATATAGTGTAAATACGGCACTGTTTTTAGAACTAGAAAAATATTTTTAAATTAAAAATAAAGTTGCTTTGAGCGTATTTAAAAAAAATGTTATCACATATAACTATTATAAGAATTTCGAGAACTTAAACGTCTACTGAAATCAGACGTTGAAATCCTTCGCGGGATTTGAAGCGATTTCAAGACACTTTAAGAAATTTCAAGGGATTTTAAAAGTCAACAGAGTTGAAAAGAGCTATCAAAAGGATTGTTCAGAGATTTATATGTAGGTTTGACAAGATTTCAAGACATTTTTACTTCTTCTAAGGAATGTAAGAGAATTTAGTGTACTGGAAAATAATGTACAAGATTTTATATTGATTTTAAGAAATTTCAAAGGATTTCAAAAAAGTTTAAAGATTTTAAAGATATTTGAAACTTAGAACCACACTGGAAAAAAAATTTAGTAATCACAAAAAAAAAACGTTTTGTTATACAGTTTTGGTTGCCTCTGCAAAGTTTTGGTTTTTAGCACAAAATAATTTGTTGTTGACCCCAAATTTTTGTGTTGAGCCTGTTTTTGTTGGCCTAAACAAAGTTGTGTTGAGTTTTGTCGAAACTAAACGAACTAGTAAATTTTTTTCTCATACATATCAGTTCTTTCATATATTTTTTTGATTTGTGTTTTGATAATACAAAAAGTATTTTCTTTTTTAAAAAAATATTTAATTATACTGAGAAAAGTATTTTCTCAGGCTAACCAACGAATTTTGAATGAAGGTCATTTCAATAATCGATGAAAGGATTAGAGGAAGAAAAATAAAACTGAACTTACCGCAGATTAGAGACAATGATACTATATCTGCCCTCTATGCTGACCCACCCTACATTTTGGAGGAGCATTCCTGTGATGAGCATACCAATCAGCGCAGGAAGGGTGGTTAGAGAAATCAGCCACCCTCCAAAGTGTGCGGCAATGCAGAGAGCAGCCAAACCGAAGAGAGGATGTCCTGGTGCTGCATCTTCTCCGATAATCGAGTACACGATGCCCCAGAGCAAAAGGCCCAAAAGGAAGAGACATAGGATTCTAGCAAATTTTCTATAGGTAGGACAGAAAGGCTGTGGACACGCTCTTCTCCATCCAGCTGGTTCCCATGATGGTGTATCATCTCGACCGTGACAGCGAGCACAAAATAAGTAGAGCCACGATCTGAAACCCAACGAATCTTCATCAATCTCTGAGCCTTTTCGTCGCGGGTTCGTCGAGATCTTTCGAGTACTTCCTCGTAGACTCTCGTACGATTTATTAACCGCGACTAAATTCAAATTATTACCTGCAAAAAATTCTAGTATTTTCAACCTGTGCTTAGAATAAAATTTAAGACATATTTAATGAAGTTACTCGAAGTCGTTTTATTAATGTCACTTTTTCATATCTAAATATGCAATGTATGTAATAAATGTTATCAGCCTAACTTAGAAAGCAGAGCAGTTACGGCTATTTTCATTAGAATAGAGCGAAGCAAAATTGTCACTTTAACAATCATTACCCTGTACAAAATTAAGATTAAGAAATCATAAGATGTTTATTTTTTTAAAAGAAGGTTTCATATTGTATGGTAGATCACATGTTCATATTCATATAAAAAATCGTTAAGGTATAATAATTTATATTTGTTTCAAATGGCTAGCTTTACTCCAGACTGTGTAAAACCTCGGAGCAAGGTCGCCCCTTATTTATTTATTTTTTTTTTTTTGCATGAAAACATTATTTTACGATTCTTTGTATAAAACTAAACTTATAAAAATAAGGAAATTGTATAATATGAAATAACTGCAAGCGGATTTATTTACATTGACAATTTTGCCCCGTTTTCCCTATATATCGAGAAATCACTAATTTCAAAATAATGTTATTTCAACGAAAATGTCAAATTTAAAATTCAAGGCACTGGTTAAAAAGACATATAAACAATCAATCAGTACAGAAGTATCCTATTCTAAATAATTATTGTATGAAAAGGATAAGTGCTTGGAGAACATTAGTATTTTCAAGAAGCAACAGAAAATGTACAAGTAGGTGTAAATATAGCGGAAGTAATTACTGCATATTTTATGTGGGAAATCTGAGTGAACACGATAGGAAGTATACACTCAGTTTGAAGGTTCTTTTCTTTCGCACCTTTTAAAACATTCTAGGAAGTGAAATATTTTTTAGCTCTAAAATTCTACATATAAAGCAATGTAGAATTACATAGTAGATTTTTAAATCTTGTTATTGGGGCATTCCATGCCAAATCGACTACTTTTGACCCCAACCCATTTCGATTTAGCTGAAACTTTTTTTTATCTTTTTCTACCCTATTGAAAACATTTTTCAGAATTTTTTTTACCTACGCCAAAAAATAATGGGTTTTTAAAAAAAATAGCTTTTTTCAAATGGCCGTAACTTTTTCAAAAAAATTCATTAAAATTATACAATCCAACGTTTTTCTTTAAATTTTAGAAAAAAATGGAAATTTCAAGAATTAAAAATTTTCAAAAGTTTATGGAATAGTAAGAAGTAGGACAAATCATAACTTTTTTGTCATTTTATTTATTTTTAAATGTAGTCTCCGAAAAAAAAATTATTCAGGGCTATCTTTTATTTTTTTCTGACTTTTTCGAAAAAAATAGAAATTTTAGGATGACTATAACCACTTCTAATTGGAATTTTTTTTTTTCTCCAAATTTTAAGGTTTTCTGTAAATTCGAAAATTTCAAAGAATTTGCAGAAAATGTAAATGTTATAAAAAAAAATTTTTTTTTTTAAATTACAACCATCTTGAAATTTTCGATAAGTTAATTTTTGAAAAAGTTACGGCCATTTGAAAAAAAGCTATTTTTTTGAGGGTCGGGGTCAAAAGGTTTCTATTTGACATGAAATACCCCTGTAGTATTTTACTTTTCTGGAAAGATGCTTGGAAAAGTTCGAAAAACTTTGTAAAATAGATATTGCAAATTCGCAATGCATATATTATACTTAATGTTTGGTAGAAGGCACGTGGTGTTTCCTTGTACAAGGTTCTTGTACTATACCTCACATGGTTTCATTGAGTATTCTCTTCATAGGGATATCGTTATTGACCGAACTGAATTTTTTATGTAGTTAGCCTTAAAATGATCGATATACATTCACATGCAGGTACATTGAACTCATGTTTAGTTTTGGTTCACAGTAATGATTTTAATAATCTCTCACCTATTGATTCCAATTCTCTTTTTGAAAAATAAATTGCAGTGCTATTTCACTTTCTAAAAACTCGTTATCACTGTATGACTTGTTTTAGATTAGTTTGAACGACGATTAATCAATTATTTTGAAGAAGCTAGAATAATCAGTTCCTATCTTAGTGACCTAAAATCTTCTGATTTCAAAAATAAACAAATTGAAATTCTGTGAATCACAGGAAATAACTGTTACGCGTTTGTAAACACAGATACTCCTTTGATAGAACAAGATCAGGTATGCGATTAGTTACTTTTCACGTGACCATGAATAAAGTGATAATCTCATTTGCTTCAATTTTTCATTAAATGGAATAATTTTCTTCAAATGAAAGATGAAATATTAATTTTTAGAGAAAATAAATAAATGTACAGGTTACAAAAGCATATTTTAGATTGAAGGTAGAGTGCAAACCGAAAATGAAATAAAAAACCAGCCTCAGAGAAATACCATAAATTCTACTCTATAGAACTTGAAACAAGCGTTTTGCCTGAAAGATCCTAGACTTTTCGGAAAAATAAGTAAAAAACATGTTCCTCCTGAACATGATTTGGAAGCATTTTGCAACGCTAGTAGCATCGAATTCAGATACTTATCAGACAGGTCCAGCAAAATCTCTTGCACACTTGTCGATGGGAAAGAGGAGGAGATTCAGAATAAAACAACTCACCTCTCGAGCTCCTCGGAGTATTCAACTTTATCTCGGATTGAGCTGGATAAACTGAACGCAGACTTCTTCCTGCCATTGAGTCTACCGTTCTCCTGGTCGAACTTGTACTGAGGTATATTTTCCACACTGCCGCAGTGGCTACCGTGGTGTAAAATCGACTTTTTTCTAGTCGGCTCGGAATGCTCGGAACTTCCACTAATGCGCCTATGGTTATGGTGATCGAAGGCCAGGTTGTCCACCCCGATGGTTTCACTGATTGAAACTCGCCTCTTCATCAAATCTTCAGGTCTCGTCCTACCGGTTTCGTTCTCCATTTCGACTATCACCGATCGCGCACTACCGATAACTCTCGATGGTCACGAGTCGTCTGCACGTCACCACTTGTTTTCTTTTCTGATCTTCTCCTAATGTCTTTAGACGATATTTTTCCACAACTGACGTCTTTCACACCTTGGCTTACTTTTCCAACTACCAAGACCTTTCAATTTACTTCCCTTATTTCCTCTCCTTTTTTATTTTTATTTTATGTACGTTATTTAAAAGAGCTGATCAAAGGGAGAAGGATAGGAATAGACAAGTATAAAGAAAATGATTCTCCCTTCGTTGGCATTGCCTTCCTTCTTGAACTCTGTTCACTTCTTGGTCCTTTCTTTAAGATCTCACTTGCAGGATGTCTTGAAGCTTACTGATCGCGGAAAAATTCCCTCTCATGATGAATATGCGGCTCTCGTTGACCACTAAACGGCGTAGAGATTTACACGATTGGTGCAGAGAGGCTAAATGAACGCTGATGGCGACGCCGCGCCGGTCGTAATTATTATCGCGATACAGGATGGGCAGTTGACAGTCCGGACGGGCCTCTCCCACATGCCCTTATACGTCAGGCTATAAATTTCACACTGCGTGAATCGGGCCGTTTCACTCGCGCTCTAATTCAACATAATCAGGGGTCAAACAGAAAAGTGTTAAATCAAACACACCTCAGCCTTCGAACACTAAACAGCTACCTTCTTGCAACACTTTTTATTCCACCTGTTTGCACTTGTCCGATTTCTCAGTTGCATCTTAATTACTATGTACTCAATTATTGCCACTACTAACACGTTTAATATGTTTATTACATTTATTATGTGAAATTTGTGATTCCTCAATAGAAGTTCTAATTTGAGGTAAATTTGTGTTGATGTGTTTCCAAATAATCTTGACGCGTGAGCGAAGAACGTGTGCTCAGCTCAAGTAGCGAGTGATAAACTGAGTGATATCTGATAGTCCCTCGCCAGAAAGTCTTTTGAGCAGAAAGAGATCTGAAGCATATCGATAGCTCCCATCAGTTATAACGATCAACGCTTATATAGGTACAATTAATTCGCGCAATCATCCGTCAATTAACAAAACCACGGATATGTTCGAACGCAATTTGCCTTGGTTATCTCTGCAAATGTGTTCTAAACGGCATTTTACAGTGATATAAAAGTAAAATTTTTTTTTCAAAAAGTGTAGTCATCAATATTTTAAACAACTACATAACAACAGTGATCCGCACGAGTAATTTTTCGTTTTTCCACTGCACCTTTTGCTAAACATATTCAGAGCACAGGATTTAAAAATGTTTTAATGGATTTCAAAAGTATATAAAAGAATTGAGAATTTTTCATTTTTGAAGCATAAAAACTTTGTAATTTCTTGCCTAATTTCAGGATTCTCCATAAATTTGATAAAATTCCTTCAAAATCTAATGAAAAACCTTAAAATTTTGTAAAATACCTTGAATTCCTCAAAAGTCCTTAAAATTCCTTGAAATTTTAAAAATAAAAATCCTTGAAATTTCTTTAATATCCTTTAAAATCTTGTGAAATATCCTAAAATTTCGTAAAATCACTTGATATCATTTCTTAATGTTGCTTAAAATTTAACATGTCGTTATTATATCCCTTAAAATTACTTAAAATCCTATGAACTCTTGTAAAATTCCTTTAAGTTTCGTAAAATCATTCGATATTCCTTAAAGTTAATAAAAATTACTCAAAGTCTTAAAAATTATTGAATATCCTATAAAATATCGTAAAATCCCTAAAAATTACTTGAATTCCAATGAAATGTCATGAAATCCCTTAAAATTCCCAATAATTCAATAAAATATCGTGAAATCCCTTCAGTTCTTAAAATAATAATCCTTAATATCATCCCATCAAATATTGTAAAATATCTTATAACTATAACTTGAAATTCCAGGATATTTCGTAAAAAGTCTTTAAAATTACTTAATATCCTATAAAATATTCGAGAATCCCTTAAAATTTCTGAAAATCACAATCATAAAATTTGTTAAATTACTGTAAAATCCTCTGATATTTCTAAAATTTCAATAAATTTGGTAAAATTCGTATTCTTTGTATTAGTGTAACCTTTTAGACAGCGATCGTTTTGACAGCGAAAGTAATCTCAAGGTAGCTTTCAAATTCGGCATATTCGCACACAATTCACGCAATTTCCAGAAAACCAATCAGGTTTTCCACAACAATATGTGTTCGATATACTTATGGTAACATCCCTTTTTTAAGATAGGACTTTAAGCATTTTGTCTGATGCGGTCAAAAACAACTTTCTAATTAAATATACATAATTTTCTTAAAGATAAATTAAGTTGGTAATTTTCACCATCCTCTTGTGTAAATAATCTATAATTTATTCTTGAATACTCAATATGTATGGTATATGTGTACACAAAACCGTAAATAGCTATAAATAAGTTGGACTCTCGCCAAATCACATCACCTTGTATTTGAAATATCGGAAAATTATCGTGTTGTGTAATTGAATTACCAGATTCAATGACATTTTGTTCAAACCGATGAAACAAATTTTTTAATACAAGTACATAAAGCAATCAATGAAATCGGCTTTCATGACTACAGTAATTTCAAGCTTACGGCTATCTGCCTGCATGCTTAGAGACTCATATCTTGATTATCGTTTATCTCTTCTACCAATAGTTAAATTACAGATTACCCTAATTGCTAATTTACCAGAGTGATAGGATTAATCAGGGTTGCAGTACTAGTTTTATCATTAGGCTATTATTAATGTCTAAAGAAGAATTGTGTCAAATGAATTTTGAATTATTACTCAAGTCTTCAGGTTTCTTCAGAATTTCAAAGAAGGAATTCCCAAGTATGCACTTCCAACGAAACGAATATACGTATATTTTACGTGTGAAGAATTAAACATTTTTAAGTGTGGAGACTGTGGAGACTCCCTGAATGTCGACTAATAATTTCTTGATTTCGAACTATCGTTCATCGAGTATTCTGAGCTCATCTCCGTCGAAAATCTCCCACCTTATGTAGCAAGGAAAAGAGGAAAAGAGGTCCGAGGTCAGAGTATTGGAATTGCAAATAATTCTCTGCCGCCGCTAGCTTCAATCTAGCTATATATCAAGAAGTGGAGCTTTTTACAAATACGGTCTCTGCCCTTTTACAATCATGTAAGCGCAAAATCCAAATATGTATTTAAATTAGGCTCACTTTGTTACGAAACAACTATACAAAGACTGTTCTTCACCTTAAATGGAAATTAAATAAAGCACTTCTTTTTATGAACAATAACATATAATGTTTTAGATGTATATATTACGTTACACATACTCAATTTCATCACGTGAAATCAACTACTACGACCTCGTTAGATGCTGAAACGTGCAATTAAATCTTTGTCATTTAATTTAATTCATAAATTTTAAAAAGTTTAGAAATTAATTCAGAAATTTACTACATGTGTCAGCAATAATTTTCCACTGACGACGCTAGATAAAACTGTCATAATAAATAAATTGACATATTAATGTGTACTAGACTTCTTGATATTGAACGAAATTTTGCGTAACATAAAGTGCTGAATTTGAAATGTTTTATAACAGAATATGGTAGACCTGGATTATATTTATAAATTGAAGTGCTAATTTTTATTGATCAAATTATTTCGACCTTAGCTCTTCCCCGAAGCTTAAAATTCCAGATTAAATATCATGAGAAAATTTCAGGCTGATTATTATTGTAGTCTTGAAGCTATTTATTATAGCCTGATCAATATTCGATCATTTAAATATTTAAATACCTCAATTCATCTCCTAGTCTTCGCGAAGAACTTGAACCTCTTTCAAGACGATTTATACCTTGGAATCGAAGATTTGCAAATAGAAAAGTACTTAAGATTTATTTGAATCCACAGCAAGCATGAACATCTATCTTAATCTAAAATCTACACACGAAAAGCACTTTATCTCTTTAAGAGCTAACTAGGTCATAAAAATTAAGCTACTGTATATCTTGCAAAATAGACTTTCACGTACGAGATTTTTCACCAAACTCACCTCCAATCCATTTCACAAGATAATTATCTCACAAAAGAATCATTTCCCTCACTCTGTGTATTATGTCACACTCAAAAAATTGGGGACAGAATAAATATACGAAATCAGTTGACAATGTATGTGCTCAAAATTGCTCAATTGCCGCAAAATTGAAAATTCAACAGGCAGAGCAATTGAAATAATTTTTGTTTGAAAGGGTCATTACAAGATGATATATCCGAGGCCTTGAACTACTTTTATGGAGAAGCTTAACGAGGGGATTTTAGCTTGCGTAAATTTCTAAATTTGTGATAATTGGTTGTCAGAAATGTCCTGTTTGTTTAAGTGTAAAACGTAAATAATAAAACGACTAGAAGACACGTTCGAGGTGTCGACCGAGAAGGTACTGCTGGTAGTTATGCTGCTACCGGCCAATTAGTTCTCATTATCTCTCTCCGACCAGCACTCTTGCACTTGCATCCGGAATAATTCAGTTTCATGCTGCACTGCATAGCTCGGATTTCTAGATTGTCTTGAAGTTGTAACGTCCTGCAGGTGATCGAAATTTACGTTCCTCGATCTCGGAAATTGAACCCATTTTCCAGTTTAGCCTTTATTAATTTGTGTGACCCACTTCAAGAAAGATTTCAAGGTGAACACGCACGTAACGTGTGTTCTAATTACATAGGTACATTATACTTTATGTGCCCATCGAAATCAAACAAAAATATTCTCCGATTCTTTTAGCGAGAGGGGGAGAGAATATTGCAAGCCTGGAGACCTGGCAGTCCTCAACTTTGATTAAATTTAAAAACAAAAAGAAAGAAAAAATACCTGTTTCTATGCAACCAGTCAGCCCTTTTTTATTTTATGCTCGTTAAAAGCTTTTATATTGTGCTAGGAGTCCGGGGGTAATTTTTATACCATATGTCAAAAAAGTAGACTCTATCAGTCGAGAGCAGAAAACTTTTTAAACGCTGCTGTTAACGTTCGCAAACCCTTCAGTCGACGGCTGGAAATCCATGCACCGAACGCTGAACTTATTTGATTCGGATTCGAGGCCAACGGAGAGAAAAATTCGAACATTGGTGCGCCATTCTGCACGTACTGTTTGGAGAGTGACAGAAAAACTGGAAGTTGCAAGGAACAAGGGGAGATGAAAAATTGTGAAATTATCTCACACTTCCTAAAGAATTCTTTCTCTCCATTCTAACTTTAAAGTCCAATTTTGATTGAGTCTACTCGGGTAGAAATTTAGAAATTTTCTATAAAGAAAGTGTACATTTATGTTCAATATATGCTATCATTTTTTATTATACTTCCTTCTTTAAAATAACATCTCTCTCAAAAAAAAAGTTTTAATATAGAAAAACAGAAAGAAATCTTTAAAATGAAAGGAATGTATAAAAACTAATTTTTTACCTTAATTAACTCAACGAACATTCCTAAAGTCATACTACCTTGAACAACTCCACTTCCTGAATTAATGTCTCCGGTTATATTACTCAGAAATTTAATATTAATTAGAAAATATAAAATTGACAATCAATAGCTGCAGAAAATGTGAAGTTGCGCACACATTCACTCATATTATCAATAATAGCATTGTTTTGATACTGGAACTAGAAATAATATTTATCTTTAATTAAACCGAACGCATTATTTACGGTGGATAATTAAAAATCAATTCCTATCAGCATTTTACATATACTGCAGTTTCCATATAGTGCACAGTTCGTTAGAAGCGATATTTCGAGCGCAAAAATAGCAAAATATTATTTACTGCAGGAGCTTATTTATAATGTGCATAAGGGATATCGCACTAAAAAATTGTCTGCACAATGAAGAAAAATCACGGCAGTCATATCGTTTACATTACGTGAGTTTTTGACATTTTCAATCGACAGCTGCTCGGAATGATCAAAAAGTATCGGTGGTGATATATAAATCGACTCGAATAAATGACCTATAGAAGGGCTCAAGATATCCCCCAACGCATTGCAGTCAGGTCGGGAATTCAGCCGTAAAAGTCACATGCTCGTAAGACTTTTTCCATAGCAAGAAACTAGCCTAACGCACAGTCAATCCTCAACCCTATTAAATTCAAAGGCCAATTTATTCTGGATAAAAGAGCTTTACTAGATTTGAAATGAATATTTTTAACTACACTATTTTAAATTGGTCTGAAGTTTGCCAAAACATTTCCGATGCTTTCTATAAAACTATTTTTTAGAGAGAATATCGGGTTGTTTTTCGATAAAAATCCTTAAAGGTTTTGCAAATCGTGTGTTCAGTTCTAAACAACTAGAATTTAGATCATTATGCAAGTTTGCAACTTCATTACAATTTTTTCCTAAAATTTATTAGCATATGTATTTTTCAATTTACAGAAATATTACATCTTTTCTCGAGCGCTATTTCTTCAAGAAAATATCTTTTGTTTTAATATACATGTAACGGGTATTGGACGGGTACATATAATATATAGGACATATGGATGAGTCTGAATGTTGTTTTTTACTTGCGACGTATGACCTAGTGATATTATGAATGCATTTTTCTTCACTAGATTTTTAAACGTTTGATATTAAAATGTGAAATGTGTGCGCGTAGACCATTTCGAGAAGGCATCCAGCAATTAAGCAAAATCTGTCCGAGTCGTGCATTCAAATGATCCACCTGACGCAAGTACTCTAATAATACAGGCTGGATCAGTTGCTGCGCCATATATTTCATAATCACTTCTAAACGATTTACAATCCTATGTGAATAATGACTATTAGCACCTTCTCATAACTCAATAATTTACAAACCCGTTTTTTAAAATTAGTCTGCAATATATGCTCTATCTCTTGTGGTTTTATTATAATTAAATCGCTCCGAAAATTATTCTCAAGCGGAAAGTTATAAGAGAAAAGTTACTGCACACATCAATATCGATGTTTCTGAAATGTTATAGAGACCTAGCGTATAATATAGAATATTTGATACATACAAATAAAAATTCAAAAATGCTCATGCATCTATCAATCCCATTTGAAAAAAAGACTAGTATTTCATTTTCAAGAAAAGAGAAAAGGGTACTGAAATTGATATACATTCCAGTATCCCTTTTCTTTTTGGATCCCTGCGTCGAAAATACCATATATGTATATGATACATATTCTTCTGGCGAAGGGAAGCCGCAAATTTTGCTCGGATCGAAGTTGTCGGCTCTATTCCAATATTTTCCGTGTCATTTATCACAGTTTAGTGCGGAATAAATAATGTACTAAAGCCGCGAAATGAGGGACTTTTTTCCCACCCGTTGGACAATTTTCCAACCGGCAGGTTGTGGATAAGGGACGATGAAAACGAGATACATATACATATGCATGTGTATGAGAAAAAGAGAGATGATCAGAAAATCCGCCAATTGTGCAAATACCCGCAAACGTATATATATCGAAACCCCGGAAATACCAACACACAACAAACCCCCACTGGCGGTCCCGGGTTCAACCTCATCCCAAACCACACCCTTGTGTAGCATCGGTCGAGTATTAGAGTGACAAATGGCAAGCTGCCCTTCTGGCTGCTTCTGTATCATACTCGAGAGCCAGCACGGATTACATTCCAAACTCCGTTTAGGATCAGTATGTGAGCACATGAATTTTATTTATGAGCTCAAATCCGGTATACTTTCAGTTAGAGGAAGAAGATTCTGATAAATCAAAAGTGTGATAACTAACTATATCGTGGCTTACTGTAAAAAATGTATCAATATCCAACATATCTTTCATGCAAAGTGATATGGTAAAAGACCTAGTCTATGAACCCCATATATCAGCAATCCTAACCTTTAGGATCTCCTTATCCCTCAGGATTCTCTATATCCCCCAGGATTCTTCATATACCACGGGACTGCAATAGCTCTTAAAATCACCCATATCATACGGTTTCCCCCCTATCTCTCGAGACTTCCTCTATCCCCAACGATAACCCCCAACTCTCTACACTTCCTCTATCCGATGGGATTTCTATCCCTATCCCTATCCCTCGCGACCTCTCCTGTCCCATAGGCAAAACTCTATCCCATGGAAAATCCCCTATTCTCAAGATTCCCTCTATTCTTGCTTCATCCCTCGACACTCGCTTCAGGGCTGAAAAACTCTTTATTGAATTCTTTTTAAATAATATCCCACGTAGTGAAAACTGGTCAAATACCTTATCAATATTAAAAAGATATTCTAGATTCATTATTCGCAATATTTGATTACTTAACTGGATAATTTTCTGAAAACAAAAAATTCCTATTATAAATAAAGAGGTAATAATTATATTCGTTTTAAGACATATTCACGGGAGTTTTAAGATTTTAGAACAATATAATTTTTTTAAGTATTTCAAATGATTTTAAGGAATTTTACAAGATTTCCTAAATGATTTTGAGTGAATTACAATTGATTTAAAAGAATTTTTAAAGAGAATTTGAAAAGCTTTAGGAATTGAAAGGAATTTCAAGATATTATAATAGATTTGATCTGTTTTTAAGAATTTAAAAGCGATTTCGAGAGATTTAAAGTTAATTTACAGAGTATGTAAAGAATTTCAAAAAAATTCAAACCAGATTCAGGATGTTCAATATTCTTAAATATTTGTAAATATTCGAAAGGATTTTTAAAGATATTAAACAAATTTGAAAGTATTTTAAAAGATCATAAAAACATGAAAGAATTTTAAAGATATTGCCCCTGCAGGTCGGAACTGCACCATCCCTGAGAATCCCCATATCTCAAATAAAAGATAAAATTAAGGACATAAATGTGTAAAGGCCCTGAACTGGCCTCAATAACTCACACTCAAACGAGAAAAGGGACTCCTGCCCATGTGCACCGAGAGAATTAAGTGCCCCCCACTCACATAATTCACGAAGCAACCCTTTCCAGAGCTTGAGGACCCGTCTAAGGATAGGAGTCCTCCTCTTTCTTCATTTTGCGTTCGGGAGAAAAGATGGGCGACCCGCTTTCTAAGGAGTCCCGCCTTCACGTTCTTCCCCATCAGGAAAAACAAGAAAGATCTCCACGACTCCATCAGCCGTCATCTAGGGAGACTTCCAGTCATCCTAATTGCTCTTTAGCATTCGGTTTATGTTAAATTATGATGTTTAATTTTCATTCTTGTTATGCAATAAATACATTATCCGAATCTTCACTACCGATTACCAGAACCGCAAAATTGTACCCTTTAGCCCGCTCCTCGGGAAGTCAGTTTAGGATTAAACTCGAGTAGGTCAACACACCGAGATTAAACTGTCTTGACAAAGCCACATCAGAGACTAATTGGACAGCAGTATATCTTAACATTTTTCTGTAGCTACTGGGACGCAGCAATTTTTGTTTAATTTCCCATTTTAGTAGATTGCAAAAGTTTTTTAATGGGGTCAAAAAGCTTTCTCTGAACTTTCATGGCAGAAAAATTCGATCTACTCTCATCGACTCTAGAAATGAAAATAAAATATACGCATTTTAGGATGTTACATTATTTCAGGGAAAAGTAATTAATTACCGTCAAGATGGTAGGCAAAGTTTTAGAAACTGAGACAAAAACCATCTACAAGTTTTTTAAAAATAATAAACATTCCATTTAAATAATATACATTTAATTGAAATTCCCGTAACTGGAGTCACCCTGTGGATTACACCAGTCTCAACAAGGCAACAAGACCTTTAATACTGTTTTACTTCTCGCCCTTTACGACCACTAAACTGAATTTTCATCTTCACTTTTATTGCATATATTGTAGTGTCGAATACGTTTTGCTTGTGACAGATAATATTGCTTTATTGCGAAACAAGTCCACCAACTAAAGTGTGATAACGTTGGAGTTAATATTGCCTTTTTATTACTTCTATGGTCTGATTTAAAAGTGAGCAAATAAAATATAGAATGTCGATAAGTACCACCTGCATAAGTTTTATATTGGCTGGTGTTCGCAGTTGCAGGCAAAACTAAGAGTTTGAAATTTACTTCAAAGTGTGACAAGTGTTGAATTTCTTAGAGCTTGTTGAGTATTTTACTTACAACTATCAGTAGAGTAGAAGCAGTATCATAATCGTAAATTATGAAAATATGCTGCGAAGATGATCTAAATCAGTGAAGTATTTTACCGGTCACGCATACAGTGTAATTTACGACTCTCATTGCCACATTCAAGTAATCATAATTTTCAAGGTTTTCCTAATATCTTTCAACGCCTTCCTAGATATTTTTCAGAATTGTCGATATATTTAAGTCCTCAAAGGTGATAATAACATTAAGAATTATAATTCTTTATCGCTCCTCCACAAATCACGTAACAACAAATGTTATATCTGCAAAGTATAACAATTGTTTAATAAAAACCATAAAAAATTTTCCATTCCATTTTTAATATTTTCTAAAATTAAACGAACGTATTTAGTACTTATGTTATGCACCTAAATTCAAGAATGAAAATGCAAACCATTGTTCTTGAAGACATTGTTCCAAATAAAGAATGTTCATGTTCTGAAAATTTGAATAAAAGAAGAAAAATAGAAAAAAACTGAGTTGGTGCAGTTTACACAATAATAATCCAGACATTTTTTGTTAAGTTGTATGTTTAACACTCAAAGATTTATAGCCGTTTTCACAGAAATGGTATTGCTATACGTACGCCCTAGCGAAAAGAGATGAAATCCTCTCTCTGTTATTATTCGCCCTGCGATTTGTCAGGAAAGGAGTGACATGAACCACAATTTATATAATATGACGGATATACAAAATAATAATTTATTGGAGGTTCTTGATTATTTCCACGTCCAATGCAAGATGTTGCAGACTTTCCCTGCCGGAAGTAAATGTAAAGTAAAGATGGAAATCCTATCCCTTTCTCTCTTCTTCTATCTTTCGCCTATCCCCGTCTATCTCTTTTTATCTCCATATCAATCCACATCCACGCCTATCTCTATGAATCTTCTCTTTTTTATCCCTTTCTATCTCGCTATCATTCACAGTTCTACCTATTTTTTGTAATATCCACTTCTCTAACTTTTTCTACCTCCAGTATATCCCTTTCTTTTTCTTGGCAATCTCAATTTACTTTTCTCTCTTTCAATCTAAAGTTCTCTATTCCTTTCTATCTCCATTTCAACTCACATCCACGCCTATCTCTGTCAATCGCACTTATTTATCTCTATCTATCTCTCGCATATTCCAGTCTACCTCTTTCTATTTCCATCTGAGTTAAAATTTCTCCTATTTCTTTCAATCCCCACTTCTCTATTCCTTCCTATCCCTTGCCAATTCTCGTCTATATCATTCTATCTCCTTGCCAAGCAAAATCGCTCTTATCTTTTTCAATCCTCACTTCTATATCCCCTATCTCTTGTCTATATATATGTCTATCTCTTGTTGTCATTCACAGTTCTCTCCGATCTCTTGTAATGTCCAATCCTATATCTCTTTCTACCTCTAATATAAACCCGTCCATATCCCTTTCTATTCTCTTGGCAATCTCAATTTGCTTCTCTCTCTTTCAATCTAAAGTTCTCTATTCCTTTCTATCTCCATTTCAACTCACATCCACGCCTATCTCTGTCAATCGCACTTATTTATCTCTATCTATCTCTCGCATATTCCAGTCTACCTCTTTCTATTTCCATCTGAGTTAAAATTTCTCCTATCTCTTTCAATCCCCTCTTGTCTATTCCTTCCTATCCCTTGCCTATTCTCGTCTATATCATTCTATCTCCTTGTCAATCAAAATCGCTCTTATCTTTTTCAGTCCTCACTTCTATATCCCTTTCTATCTCTCGTCTATTCTCGTCTTCCTTTTTCTATCTCTTTGTTAGTCTCAATTTGCTCCTATCTCTTTCAACCCTCACTTCTCTATCCCTTTCTATCTCTAGTCTATTCTTTTCTATCTCTTTCTCTTGCCTCAATTATAATCACAATTGGCTCCTATCTCTTTCAATTCCCACTTCTCTATTCCTTTCTATCTATCGCCTATTCTCGTCTATACCTTTCTATCCCCTTGTCAATCTCATCGTTCTTATTTCTTTCAATCCCGATTTATCTGTTTCTTCCTGTCTCTCGTCTATTCTCGTCTATACCTTTCGTTTTGAAAACGTATTTATTTGAAATTAATTGAGAGCATATATGTATGGGAAGCGTGACCTTAGACGTATTGGCGCAAAAAAATAGAAAGTATAGATGGAAGTAGCAGACAAGGAATGTTATAAGATATAGAGAACAGGGGATTGAAATAGATAGGTTAGTGATTATACTGATAAAGAGATTTAAAAATACAGAGGTGGATAGACGAGAGATAAATAATGAAATTGAAGATGTATGTTATAGATATTAACAAGGAGATTGAAAAAGATAGCGTTGGATAAAGAAGGGATAGACTGGCATAGAGCTCTTCCGAATGAGTGATATTGGGTATACTCTCTGATTTTTTCATGTAGTCCTCTCAGTTTGGACGTGAATATCTCAGAGAAAAGAAAATTGTACAAAAGTGAACTAAAGTGTATTTCAAAGTATTTTTATTTCTGCGTTGTTGACATTTTGACTGGTTATTTTACCATTCCGAAATAATGACCTTTGACAACATAGGTCTACTTTAAGAAGCTCCTGTATTGTGAAATTCACCTTAAAAATTTCGAAAAAATTGCCACGTTTTAATCAAAGCCTTAAGAAGTTATATGTTTTTCAAAAAATAAAATATGTTTATAAACATAACTGTAAAACAGTTTGCAAAAAGAAAATTATCTTGAATACTACTACACCTACTGGAACGAATAAAATTTGTAAAAATATGTTAATAATCTAATAATTCAGTCATATATAAAAATATGATAAACTGAGGGATAGGAAGAGATAGATATCACCGGACTTGGGGATACAATAATGGATAGAAAGAAATAGCATTTTGGGGATGCAAATTGGATATTTATGTAAGAGATAGAAACGTTTGATATCTTTCTATCCACAAATTTTGATCCCTTTCTATCTCTGTGCTTTCAGCAGGGTTATGCAGTCAACTATTGAACGAGAAGTGCTCTTCGAGTAGGGAATAAATCCACTTGCTATTTTCACCTGCTGTTGCTGATTGTAACATACTGCACTTCGTATATAATCTATATTGGGTCTTGCGACGTGCAGGTATTTCCATTTTATCGGAATCCTAGTATCTAACGTCGGATTTTCTTTTGCAATATTCCCCCACTTTCTATCGAGCTTCGAATTTCTTTTCATTTCTCCGAAATCTTCCTATTCACATTTATTCTTCAGCGACTTTTTAAATCATCTTATCTGCTTCTCTCCAACAAAATATCTATACCCTGATTTCATTTCTCGAATAGAGAAGATACCACCGATAAAAGAAAATAAAATATTAACTGATTTCAGCAAACTTTTGGTCGTTTCAGCAAAAAGTTTTCTAAAGTCGTAAAACATGAAAGCAGAAGAAGTAGTTACAGCCAAAGCTATGGCTACAAGAACGATAACTTGTATCGGTGAACAAGAAACTGGAAACAAAGAACTGATAACTGTCTTCTTAAATAATAAAGATACAGCACAAAAATAATGGCGCTTCAAAAAAAAGGTTAGTGAACAATTTTATCTTAAAATTAACTTTTTGATATTTAAAAATTCTGTGATTGTGAATTGTGAAAATAATTAGTTTGCTTAACAAAATCAAAGCTGTAAGTGAGTAAAGACTATGTACGAGATGCAGTTTGTAGATACCGGGTAAAACATTCTGAGACTCTGAGACTTCCTGGGAGTCACTGGACGCTAATCCACTTTATTAGCTGTAACGACACGCTCAGTTATTATCGAGTTAGGGAAGACTATAGAAGAGCGTGGTTAGTGGATATCCAAATATCTAGAAAATTTCTCGAGAAAAATATGGAAATTAAGGCAGTAATTAACGCATCATGTCAATTTTAATAAATGCTTTTTTTTCATAAATTTTCAAGTTTGTAGCATATTACCAACTTTCATGGTTAAAAGCACAAGGTGAATTTTAAGGTCAAATAGCAAAATACGAATTTCACAACTTCTGAAAATCCTGTCATATCATTTTTATTGAGACATAGAATAGCAATAGATATTTTTTTTACACTTGAAAGCGAATTGTGGGTAATCTATAAATTATTATACTGAAAAACATCTGAGGTGAATCAAATCGAGTTTCTACCTACTGATGGTTTCTAGTATTGTTATATTCGCAAAATTCAATTTACAGGTATGAAAGCCCAAGCAACATTGAGAAGTAAACGACTGAAATTGATTCAATCATTAAATAGTATTGAACTAAATGACAATTTTAAATAAAGCTATGTGTATACTCAAAAATGTATTTAAATCACAAAACCGAGAGTATTATTTCCCTTAATATTGCAAATAATATTTCATCAAGAAAATAATGATAATAAAAAGTTACATGACACAGTAAACGGTAGTAAAGTTTCACGCAGAAGTGCCTGAATGGCTCTTTACTGTGGTATTTAATATTTATAACAGGAGGGCGAATGAGCACATATAGAGTCAACAGTTTGAAACACATTTCAATGAATTATGAATTTGTATATTATATATAGACTGAGCATGGCGAAACAAAAAAAGGTGTACGTTTTTTAATAAAAAAAAAGAATATAGAAAAGTGTGTTATACAAATCTTCGCTCTATTGTTTAATGTTACTAAAAAATCATAAAACTAATTTTTCAGTAGTTAAGTTATGCAAAAAAATCAGTTTTTAATGTTCAAACTGTAATATTTGATTCAGATTTTGATAACATACTTTTAAAAATAAAATGAAACATTTATGGTATACAAGAGTAAATTGGTTATGCGTATCAATAAAAATATCAAAAATTGAAGATCTAGAAAATTACATACCAGAAAAACACCAATCTTTTTGTAGTATTCTTTTGAATTAACCTACTACTAATAGAGATGAATAATTCGAATATATGTTTATTGAAATTTTTTGTTCAAATGTTTAATTTTATTGTATAAAAATTACATAATAAAGCATTTTTGCATATTATATTTCTTAAAAAATGAAATTGCATTAAAGAAGTATTCAGTTAACTAAAATGTCTCTGGTTTCTTAAAGTGTCTAATATATTAGTAATGTTTAAAAAATAAAATAAAAAGTGACGTGAATTAATCCAGCTAATTTGATGAATTTGCTACTTTTATTAAATGCAAGTTCCTTTTTTATTATGTAATGAAGTAAGTTGTAAGTGTAATTTGTAAGCGGACCAACATCCATTCGGTGCTAAGGGTGAAGTGGTTCATTTTCATCCGGTCACGAAGCAAACTGACTTTATGGCATGACTAATTATTATACTTCTGCCTGCGGCGCAATCTCGTTTGCTTGACTCTCGAGAGGCAAGCACCCTATTAGCTTCGCGTCAACCCCAGTGTGACTGCAATGTCAATACTCTATCATTTTTTAAATCTTTCTCATACACCATTATACTATTATAATATCAAATTCTCATTTTTTACAGATTCAATCGCGATTTTATCAATTCCCTTACAGTAACTTTCAATATCCTGTAATTAAATTTTATTTTTCAGTGGAAACTAATTTCTTCATCTGTCGATCGGAAAATATCAAATTTATGATATGCGACTGGAATTTTTACAATAGTTATTCAGAATATGTTAATGATTTTCAGTAGATCTCTGCGGAAGTTATGAATTAATAAGAAAAAGAGGCGAGAGTATTTCAAAAATCTCTTCTTTATAGATGAAAGATTGGTGACCCTTTGAAAAAATAAAGAAGTGTTATCTGCAAAAAGGTGAAATTTATATAGGATCATTTTTACGAAAGTGACTGGTTTTCACGAATGCTGAGATGGAGCTGACGTCACCGGAATTTCGATTGCCCTTGACTGGTCCACAGAGGAAAAAGAGGAAATGTTCCTTTGTGCGGTATAAACCACTTGTGCTATAAAAGAAAGGTTAAAGGTAAAATATTTTGATGGTCACTTACCTTTTCATATTCAAAATTGGCGCATGAATTAAAATAATACTCTTGCAATTAAAATGAAAAAGCATATTGAAGAAATTTGAATGAATGAAGAAAAGAAAGAAATAGAAAAAAAGGAAATTAAGACCAAAGATCGTGCTTTAAATAGTTTACGTCTTTATTAAACAAACTCCAACATTCGAAACATTGATAGACTCGTTTTTATGAGTACACGTGCGAACGCAGACACGTGTTTGTACGTGTATCTGTATATGCTTATGCTAGATGTGTAACTCGTATATGTATATATGTAAAATGGTAACTGGGACATTCGTAAATTTGTGTTGGAGATGGACACCAAAAGCCTGTGACCATTCGCCCAATTCCTTCTCCGCTCTTCAATTCGCTACACTTCAACGAATCATCAAACAAAGTAACAGACAACAATAACGCAAGAAGCACAAAAATGTCTATCAACAAGAAGCTAACTTTAGATTTGAGGATCGGTTTCTCAATTATAATGTGGACGTAACACTCTCCTTGCCACAACCTTCTCTCAGTAGCTCATAATACAAACAATGATGCACAGACACTTGCGAATGAAACGACACGAGCGTCTTTCTTTCTGGTTAACCTACTTAAGAATGGCCCCTAGCACGAGTGTTTATTTTTACAGGGATGCTTACAATTAAAATTCTCCACATAGAAGAGACCCTCTCTATTTACAATTGCATGCGTTGTGTGCGTTTAATTTACGTATCAATTATTACGTATTATCTCTATCGTTGCGAAAAGAACATTTTTGACCAAATTAAACTCAGTCTTAAAGTTTATTAGTATATCAATCGCTTCGACTTGAGTCAATTTTCTTATACAATACTAGGGAAATGACTTTCACTGTTTTTCATGTACCTAGGAGTTGACTTGTAAGCACCCCTTGGAAAAAAAATATATTAGGATGGACCCGCGCACTCCATTCACTCCACAACAATTATCCACAAAATTATTAATATCTATTTCGGCATAACCGCTTCACACAACTTCGATTTCACTTTCAGTAATATATAATTCATATATGATTCTGCACATCAAAAGTACCACCATCAAGAGGAAAACCTTGGCTTCACTTCCTTCTTGCAATTGAAGGCAGAAGTTGCCGCATCCAATTCCTCAAGTAATTCCGCTTGATGCTAAGATAATTGCCACCAGGCGATGCGCGAATGGCCTTTTATCACTTCCTGAGGTCACATCAATCCCACGTTACATTCAGATAATGAATTCCATGTGTCTCCTTTACATCTAATTCCTCAACACCAACTCCATGAATCAAGCGATTGATTACAAATTGCTTCAATTCTAAAAAAGGTATCAGAGTTTTATGGCGAAATAATTTGTAGTAACGAACATGAAGTTTCGATAGGTTTGAGAAGTACTTCTTCGAAGTCTTTATCACTATCTTGAGTGCTGTCACCATCATCACACCGATATTTCCTGAATTTGAACCCGTTTCTTGGCACTTCCTGGAGTTCCGGGCTGTCTCAAAATTCCGGGACAAGCTAGAGCAGCGATGTTGGGAGCAGGAGCTTTTGGTGGTGGTGGAGGCTCTGGAAGACCATCATCAATATCGATATCATCATCATCGTCTCGAGCAACTGTAGCATCCACACAAGGTGACGGTGTTCTAGATCTCTGAATACAAAGATTTCTGTTGTAAGTTGGAGGATCCATGAGTCTCTTTCCGCCAGGAGGTGGTGAGCACTGAAACTCCTGCAATTGCATCTCTAGCTCGTCAACAAGTTTTGTTTTGTGTGGCGTAGGACTTGAAGATGGCGAGTCATTTAGAGCGAAGGTGGAAAGCCTGCGTTTGCTGGAGGTTTCGATTCCAGAGCAGCCAGCTTCCAGAAGCTCTTCCTTCTTCTTATCTCCAAATCCACCCAACCCCGAAGAAGATGAAGAACTGCGATCACGTTGATGATAAATCCCCGCAAATATCAGGATGTTCAGAAGCAAGAGAAAGACTCCAACAGCGATGGTGACTGTCAGGGCAGTGGTGTAGCTTTGATAGTGACTCGAGGCTAATTTCCGGAGAAGATTATTAGGGCCTACTCCGAGATTAGATTGTTGGGTTTTGATGGTGGTTGGAATCATGGTTGTTGTGTTCGGCGTGCACTCGGTTGTCGAGATGGTGACAGGCATTGAAGGCTCAGTTGGTGATGGAACGGGAATAGGCGGGGCTGGTATCGGCAGTGCCATAGTTTGGGATCGCACAGCTCCCTCGTATAAACTCGCACTCTCCATAAGATGATGGTGTCGCATACTAACCTCATACCCAGGACGATGTAATTGCGGGAGGAGATTCAACCAAAGACTCATTTTGTGTCCTCTGTAGTGTGATCGAATCTCTGTTGTGCGACCAACCTCAAGATAAAGTTGGTTTATGGCGTCGTACGAATCCCAGAAGGGAGGACTGGTTGATGTGCTGTTCTCCGTCCTGCTCATAGAACTAGCTTTGTTAGGATCCCTGAAACAAGTAACGTGCAAATCTATTCAATAACTTTTTTTTTAATAGTTGACAATAGTATGAAGATTATTTTCTCAGACGACAAACGGTTACTAGTTCTATGTGTAATACATATATCTGATATATGAATGAAATTTTCAAATAAAATATACAATCCGAAGTTGAAATACATCCATACATTAATGAGGTCAGTACCGATTGTTGGAAAGGAGAGCACCATTTTGGCGCACATCTTCCAGTGTGACATTCGAATGCCAAATTGGCGAGCACCTACTGCAATACGTTATAGAATGCAACCACGAATTCTCGCTTCCTCTTATTCAGAAAAGCTCTTAGTCAAACAAAGCTTGAATTTAATCCAAGAATCACACGAATCGTTATAGAAGATTCGAAGTGTTCTCATAACTTGATAAACGTTAAAAAATGTTGAATACGAAATGAAAGTTTTCATTTTTATTTTAAAGATAACAGAGAAATGAGAACTGAAAAAAGTAACATAATTTATCTTCTGCCCATTTGAATTTTCGATGAAAGAAAAAAAATGGTAATTTCTCCTTATATGTTATGTATACCTATTTGAAAAATATTGGAAATCGCATTGCATGAAGCTTTGAATTTATGATGATGCATTCATCGTTTATCGTTACAGTCGTCTGACCCGTAGTTTCAATTCCATCGTGGAATATTCCGATATTCATCAACTTTATGAACAAACAAGGCAAGGCACCGCTCGCCAATTACTATGGAAACCGATGCCACGTCAACGCAATCGCAACTTTGGGAATTGCAAGCCCTAGTGCTTCTCCAGGTAAGAGGATTCGTCGCTTCTGCAACTTTACTCTATGACTACCACCGACCTCTTAATACTCGAATTACATCAGGCAATCTGAACTGGCACTTAAGTTCGACCAACTTTAAGTTACAGAATTAACGTTGAGTTTGTGTAGAGTCCCCGCGCATCTAAACTTGGAAAGCGTACATGCCATCAGTTTCTAGAAAACCAATAATGACGTTAACTTTCAAGTTTCAAAGATTATACCACCGAAAATCACCTTCTAAGATATTCATCGTTCAAATAATTTTCAAACTTTTTCTTATTCTTCAAGATTAATTTCTTCATCCAAATCTTCAACTTTGCAGTCGTTACATTTTCCAATATTTTGAAAATGGTTTAACTATAATTTCCTCAGTTGATAAATGTCTAATACATCATTCTAATCAATTGTCCGGATCTATGTATGTATATGTACGTATGTATGTATAATGTTCCCCTTTTTTTGTCGCCACTATAACTTGAAGACAGTTATAGATAAATTGATGAAATATTTAGGGTTTATTTGCACAACAAATATATCAAAATGTGCACAAAGATTTTTCCAAATATTCAATTTAAAAATATATAGGTACATTTATGATTTTTTTTTTGTTTGAATTAATTTTTCGACTATAAATCTCACATAATCAAAATTCAAAGGCTTATGTAAACGCAAGAAAGATTCCTTGTATCGTAAAAAATCAAGAAATCTAATAAAAAATTGTTGTCGAAAACAGGATTGGTGTTTTGGAAATTTTGCGAATTTGTGTGAATGTATCGAATTTTAAAACTATCTTCATTCTTTACATTACTTTCGTTGTCAAAATAATAGCTGTGTATCAATCGAAAAGGCTATTTAAAGCGATACAAATATTTCTTAATTGAACAAATTATTATTATTGAAGCATGAAAAACATTTTATATATAATATATATATATATGGTAAGGTAAGTGAACATTCATTTAAAAAATGTTTAATTTAACAGATTACTTTAAGGTAAAAATATTACTTTTAAGCTTGTTAATTAATTTGAACAAGAAAAAAAAACATTTATCTCTATTATACGGGTAAGCTTGATTTAACATGTCGCAAATTTGAATATGTTGTAATATATTTTAATATGTTAATTTCCATTAATTTTGATAAGCTCCAAACTTATTTTGAATTTATCTTTTAATTTTTCCGCCTTTGTTGAAAATAGTAAAATCATTTAAAAATTGTAAAATGTTTTTTTTTGTAAAAAAATTCCAAATATGAATTATAATATAAAATTTTTTACTGAAAGGATTTCAAATTTTTTTTTCATTTTTCGAGATTGAATCCTCGACTTTGGCAGTGTTTGAAACATACAATAATTGAAATAAAACAAAATTAGTTTCAAACACTCTTTTACATTATCTTTTGAACATGTCTGTTAAGAATCCTCACACTTTATTATATTGGAGGAAATAATGTTTTTTAAGAAAATAATTTTTCGTGAAGGATCGCAATTTATTGGGGCTTATAATGCACATAAAAATGTTCTGAAAGCTTGTTTTTGGCCTTTTTCCAAATATATTTATCAGTTAAAATAAAAAAAATAAAAAATTTAATTTTCCATTGGAAAAAATTTCCAACATTAATCACTGTCTTTTCTGTGTCAATATTATTTCTAAAATGTATCTTATCACAGCATGTCTGTTCCATAATCTCAATCTGATATAGTTCGAGTCTGTATTATAGTGACTTTAACATATCATATAAGAGGTGAATGTTACTATACACGAGTATATTAGAAGTTTCTACAAATGAGTGCACTTCTAGAATATAAGCGGTTATCTTTCTCTATATCTCCATCTTTCATCTCTAACTTCATTGCCTTGAATTCAACTTCCCTTCCTTTAGAGCCGAGCTTCGTCGTTCTCTCAGTATATATAACTTTGATTATTGAGTTCATTTACATTTATACAGCATTCCGAAATGGTCACATGTAAAATTTAAATTACTATCTTTTAGATTTATGAAGTATATTCAGCTAATGGAAAATGATTGTAAATGGAACTCTGTGACGATAACAGATTTATTTATACCTTCATTCTTAGTAACTGAATTGTAAACATAAAAAAGTAGAAAAACGGTTTTATGTCACTCAGTATTATAAGCATTGTCTTCTTTTAGCTTTCAAAGTTTACACCCACATAATATACTCAGCCTTTCAACTCAATTTTTCTCAGTCAGCCTGATTTGCACCCTCATCATTTTTCTTCCTTTCCAATGCTTTGAAATATTGATCAGGAAGAATCAATCAAACTCGTGTGAGAGTCTGATTACTTCACCTCGGGGAAAATTCGTTTAACTGAGATTCAAAGTGCACTAAATTTAGTGGAGACTTCATTAGAATTTACAAAAAAGAACTTCTTTAAAGTTGAAACGCATTAAACGAGAAACAAAAAATTATTGCTTTTACTTGTTTGCATTGAAAGTACACATTGCATCGTAATATCAGGTACTACATAAATCTCTAGCTCAGTTTCATTTTAAGCTGCAGGGTACAAATGAATCTTTTAACATTTGTCAACAGCTCTATAAATTCTACTCGTACATATATTATAGATTTTCATTGGACTTACCCGCCTCGTATGAAGTTTGAGAGATAGTGAACCAGCAACCTCGACAGATTTTCGTCAACCAGAGTGTAATTCCTGGCGATAAAATTGGACGAATCGCCTCTCAGAAGCGGAATTCCCAAGAGATACGGTATTTCTTCACCCCTTCGACTTGGTTGATCGCCAGGTTGGAAATGAAGGAAGTATCCACGTCCACCTGAGGCTGAGTGTAGCAGAGCCAGTCTCAATAGAGGAGCAGACACCTGACCATCCCCAAGAAGAGAAAGGAGTCCTTCGCAAATAGCCAAGGGACTATGTTCGCCTCTCTCCCAATCAGTGTACTCATTTCGAAGGGTAGAGTAAATCTCGTGCAGGTGATAGCGATAAGTATTTCGCACATAGGTACGAAGAATTCGATCCCGTCTTGTTTCATTGAAACCATTCTGCACAGAATAAATAAAAAACCTCCCTTCAATACAGATAACATATAATTAATGTATAATAAAAAATAAACAATTGGAAATTCAACAATTTTATAACTAGCTTTAGGATTCCTCTAATTCTGCAGAGCCATAAATCATGCGAGTTTTGCACCGTTACAATTATTGCGAATATTGACACATTTTCCAAAGTCTATTAGGTTGATTAATTTTAATTAATTAATTAATTAAGTTTAATTTATTATAAATCCGTGCAGAAATTTGTATGGGGTTCTAATGGGGTTCTGTCCAGTTTTTCCTAGTTCTAATGTGGTCCTGATGTAAAAAACTTGAAAGGACCACACAAGGCGCGTCACACTCTCTCACTGGTAAATACCCCACTTAGGGAAAACTGGTCAATACCACATCAAGATTAAAAAACTATCCTGGATTCTAAGGGTTTTTAATTATATTAGAAAATATTTCTAACCATTTTTAAAAGACTATAAAAATTAATTTTTATCAACTTTCATAGTTATCAAAGAATGTGAAACGATTTCAAGTGATTTTAACGAATTTACAAAAATTTATTTAATTTTTAATAATTTACAAATTTTGTAAGACTTACTTTGATAACAAAAAATTTGTTTGGATTCTTAAAAATATGTGAAATCTTTTGAAATCAACTGAAATTTATTGAAATCCCTTGCACCATTTAGAATCTTTTAAATAAATTGAGATCACTTAAAAACTCTTGTAATTTTTTGCGATCTCTTTAAATCTGTAGCTAATAAAAATTATGAAAATATTAAATCATACAATGTAGTTTCATAATAATTTTGATGAAAAACTTGTTTAAAGTTCCTAAAAATATAACCATGATGTTTTATATTTTCATAAATAAGGAAGTGTGGAAAATGTTGGGAATTCCCTATATTTCCCGATGTTAGATTTTGACGTGGAAAACTCTGCATGCCCTGTTTCATTATCAACAATATTGGTATATTAATGAGATATTATTATTTTCCCAACCAGGGCCTCGTCTAAACCCTATGTTAAACGTGGCTAAATGGGTCAATTTCTGCACGGGAATGATCATTTTTTTTTTCCACCGAAATAATAATAACCTAGGTGGGAGGGGGGGGGGAGCTTAGTCTTTTCGGGATTAAGATATTAATTATATATACATTAATATATATATTCTATTTGACACTGTTATTATTATTAGATTTATTATTGAAATATATGTATTATATAGATATGTTTAGAATATTAATTACCATGCTAAGAATAGAAAAACTGCGGTTATCCGTTAGAAGGATTAATCAGTTATATTTTAAACCCAGGATTAATTACAAATTATTTAAATTATTTAAATTTATTTAAAGTTTATAAATTTTCTTTAAAAAAATTTACACAACAATTGAAATTTGTGTTTATTTAATTGTTTTTAATTTTCGCAATAAACCTCTCGAAATACTTCTTACATACCTTGTCAAATTTTGAATATTGGCGGGCTTTTTGAGGAGTGGGGAAATGTTGGAATCGACGAATCAATTCCGTAATTATAAGTAATTTTACAGAATTTATTAGAATATTATGGAATTTTTAAGAACTTTTAATAATTCTTCGCAGATTTCATGTGATTTTACGAAATTTTAAGAGATGTTTTGTAGAAATATTAATTTTGATGGGATTTTATTTGGTATCTACAATACAAAAATTTCATCAAACATAACTAGAGGTCCCTAAAGTTTTAACCGGTATTTTATGTAAATTATATAAACAAAAATATCCATGTTGATGGATGAACTTAGCAGAACCTTTGATGGTGATCAAATTTGAAAGACACTAATCAAAGAAGATAGTGATCCTGATTCAGAGCTTTACGATATACGGGTGATGGGCACATGCGGGATAATTGACAAACATGTGGCTGAATGATAAATATATATTCGACTAATGGCTACACAGGTCTATGGTCAAAGGACTAATAATTGCTAATTTATCGAATCGATTTTAATTATTATTAAATTCACGCAATCCAGTCAAGAGTTTATTATATAGCAATGAAGATTAATGCATAACACATATTTAGTCTAAGCTGATTAATATTATTGAACTTTCTTACTAAAAAATAAATCTAGTATTGTAAAATTATTTATTTTAAAATAGTTTTTACTGCTTTATAGCGTAATCCTGTGCTTTCAGGTGTTTATAAATACGATCCACTTACTTGTAAATCATCTTCCGACAAATCCAGCCACGCTTCAATGGATGTAAGTCCCATTATCAAATCACGATCACCGAAAGTTGCAAATTCCGCGCCAGGCCCTGGTGTTAAGGGCATGAATCCAGTGGAAGATACAGTAGACTGATAATTCTAAAGCGACAGACAAACACTATAGGATAACTGAATAGAAATTGAAGTTTACCCTTCATTCCTTAAATTTAATTATTCAGAATATAATTCTACAATTTAATGTATCCTATTCAATTAAAACTTTGTTATTTTCATTAGATCAGCACTTTGATTATTAAGAAGTGTATAATAAATTAAACTACAAAAGCAAAACAAAACAGATCCACGTTCTATCAGGAGTATTTTGATCAAGTTAATCAGGGACTTTTCTCCCTAAAGAGGCTTATGTGAGTATGCTACAAGGATCAACGTTTACGTCGGTCACACACAAACTACACGACGTAATTTCGGATTCAGAGACTCTATCCGTCAACCGCTTGTCCTTCCAATTAGCAAACTCATCGATTCTCCATCCATCCAAAATGCGAAAACCAATAGACTAGCGTTAAATGCATGACAGACAACAACAGAACAATATAGTAAGACAGAATTCCCCTTCGACAGACGATACCCAATTTTTGATTGCTATTGAATTAACCATGAAGACAAGATATCATAAATCTTAATATTATATGTTCTCTTTTCATGTCCTTGCAGAATAAAAATGATAAGGTAGAGCTTTCTACTCGAGCGATTTAATAAATTCAAAAAATGGTATTTTTTAAAAAACCATGTTAATGAATATTACCTGGGTTGGGGTTTGTGGCAAAACTGCTCCATCGACAAAAGGTGCGAAACCTGATGTGAATCGTGGTGGATCGAGTTGGACATCAAGAAGCTCCTCAAGATTATGGAGGCGAAGACATGGGGCAATATCATCAACTTCAACATCCCCAGGACAGCCAATCTTTTCAGCTACACGACGTTTTACCATGAGAGGTTCTCGTTGTACTGCCCAAGGCGATAAAGCCGATCCTCCAAGTAGTATGACTCTTTGAATGAGTTCTGTAACAACCAGAAATAAAAGAACATCATTAGTAGATATTAGTGCAAAAGATTCCTGCACCAGAAATTCAACATTATTTTTTTAATAGACAATTAGTCCTTTTTCATCTTTATGTTATATCTTTTGTTCACCAGTACTCATCAAACCCCAAAGTGACGCTTATAATTGTAGAAGTTTTGACGATATATTGTTTCCGCCACCACTAGCACTCCTCTGACTCTACTTCCGTTTTCTGATCTCGAGTTACAGATCCTACATGCATCCTGTACAATGGTGTTTCCGAATTACATAAAGTATCTGAATTTTAAATTACAATGAGCAAGCTGAGTAATGCCTGATGCTTTCAGGTTTAGGTACTCCTCAGAGAGAATTATCACATAGCTTTTTGCTAGGGAGAGTAAAAAAGGTGAAGCAAATGTGACTAACGATACAAAAATGTAAATATATCAGCGCCGAACGAAATATGCTTAAGCTCGTTTTTGTTTATTTTATGCAGAAGTGAAAAGAAATGTAATATCTTGCGTTTCAACATGTTTTTAATACTTTCCCGAGAACAAGCACAAATTTATTGTTTTGACTGAAAAGAAGACGATGAATAAAGAGTATATTATAGAATTAATGTGTAATGGTATAATGTGGAAATTAACATAGTAAACTAGTATATATTATATACCATTAATAACAGAGCACTTCAAAACTAATAAAAGTTGAAGTATATATAACAACACCTATGAAACATAATACGACCTCGCCAAGCGAAACTAGGATATGACTCTGCTAACACAGCATACTCAAGAAAACTGAAAATTAAGGTTCTAATAACATACCATATACTCTTTCCGAAAAGCATTTATACTATGAGTGCACCAAGAGAAATAAAGGGAAACAGGAAAATTCTTTTATATGCTTTCATTTATATGTATAAGCTGCAAAATTGTACTTCAAAATTTAATAAAAAAAATCTACCAGTAAAAAATAGTATAATAAAAATAGTTTGTAATTAAACATAAAATTTTAAATTGCATTATACAAAAAAATTAAGTCATGAAAGAAAATTTACTTTGTTGATATAAACATATAAACGAAATAATATTTTTAACTGTTTTCGACATTAAACGTCTCTAAATTTTCATATATCTTTGATAGCTTTTCTGCAAACTAGGAGAGTCTCTCCACTCTGTATTCCTTTCCTTTATGACCGGTAATTTAAACTCTAAGGAGTAACCGCACGTACTTTTGCTCAGGTGAAACTGAAGATGCATGTAAAAGAGCAATGAATTTCACAAGCAAAGTAGAGAGAAAGAGGTTTATTGCTACCCCATATTGCAATTTAGAGTGACGATTTCACCACTAGAATATAGCAAATTTCTCGCCCCTGGATTGGGCCTCGCCAGATAATCGCAATAGGAAAATTGTGCTAAAATAACATAGTAAATATTTCAATAAACATTCACATTCCATTCTAATAAATGAACTCCAAGTGATAATAATTCATATAAAAACCAGAGTTTCAATTAATTTGATGTTTAGAGAATGTTCAGAGAGTACATTGTTAGTGACAGTTTTGTTAATTTGCGTTTGACAAATTCTCAACAGGGAGTCATTTCACAGGGAGTAAATTTTCGCTCGGTGACATTTTTGACACTTTTCAATATGAGAGCAAAATTATTTATTTATTTTTATTAGCTAATCTATAAATCTTATGAAATATCTTGAAAATCTTTAATCTCTTTAGAACTTTTGTTTAAACTCCCGAAAATCACTTAAAGTTACCAATATATATGTGTAAATCAAGGAGTGAAGTCATATAGTAAAGTTATTTTATTTTTAGAAAGTTCAATTATTATTATATTATTGTGATCTACCTTTGTGTTATATTATTGTGGTTCAAATGAACCGAAAATATTTTTTAGGGATTGTATGTGAACCCTTTTTCAACTCCACTGCTTTTCTTTGACGCTCTTTGAAGATAGTAAGGGTGCAGAGCATGTTCGACACCAGGGCTTCATGAAGAATGCGGTAAGGACGCACCAAATGGTACAAGAACGAACGGTGGTGCATTGTTGTCGGTAGTATAAGGTTCGTTAGCGGACAGAACGAGAAGACAGTGGCACTGTCATGGTAGGATAGCCCTCGAAAAAGCTTGTTAAGTCTCTAGTACCAGCTGTACTCGAAATGCCACGAGCACATTCCACGACACGAATTTCTTATTCTATCCCTGCTAAGAACTCTTCAGCCTCCAAAAATCTCAAGGTTTTAAAATCTTCAAAACGAGCCAAGAAACTTCATGGAGAGACTTTTGATATTAATATTTGTTTTATCGCATATGAATAATTGAAATGAAATACACGAATTTAGGAATAATCGAGGTACTGTTATAAATATTTCCATTTTATATAGTAAGAGATATAATAAGAGTATAGTGCTTTGAAAGAAGTGAAATACAATTTTGTACATTTCGGTACAATCCAACTAAAAATTTAGTAAAGGTTCAAAATTTTTAAAATAGTGTTTTATGTAAAAATCTCAAAAATGTTTTAGCCCGCGTGATACTGATAAAGTACCTTTCTTATATTATAGCAGAAACGTTTCAAAAATATTTGTAAGAACAAAAAAGGTGGGGTTTTCCAGAAAATATTTTTTCATGTTTTTAAATTTTTAAGAAAAAAAATAAAAAAAAGATTTTTTGAAAAAACCTAGCTTTTTTGTTTTTTTGCATATTTTGTTTACAATTTCTACTAACAAAAGAAAGCCATCGTATCAGCATCATACGGGCTCAACCATTTTTTATAGTGGGCACATTTTTGTCCTTAAATGTGGAATTTTGGAATTTTTCTCGTAACCGATGAGGAATATCGCAAAAGAACAGGAGACATTTCTCGCAAATCCCAGTTGCAAACATTACTAGTGTCTCTCATTTCAATACGCATTCTTATTTAAGAATATTAGAATTATATTAAAATTTATAATAATACGTACAAAAATACTAGAAATCTTTATAACAGTACCTCGATTATCCCTAAACTCTTCTATTTTATTTTAATTATAGATATAGAATAAACCAAATATTGATATGAAAAGCCTCTCCGTTCAATGTACAAGGCTGTACGATACAATGCAATTATTTTTAGATTCGATTTAATAGTTTTACAAAGGAATCTATATTAGAATAGTCTATATATATGGGGTATTCAATGCCAAATTGACCACTTTTGACCCCGACCCCTTTCGATTTGGCTAAAACTTTTTTTATCTTTTTCAACCCTATCGAAAACATTTTTCAGAATATTTTCAAATTTTTTATCGTAAATTTTTCAACAATTGGCTTATTAAGACGTTTTTTTCTTAAAAATTTTTTTTCTTAATGTATTTTTTAGAACTAAAATTATAAAAATTATTAAGATCCATCTGCAACGTTTTTTTTTTAATTTTTGAAAAAAACGAAAATTTCGAGATAGTTGTCATTTAAAAACTTTTCTTTTTTTGTATATAAAAAACTTTGATATTTTCCGCAAATTCTCTCAAATGTTTAGAATGGGATTTTTTCGTCTTATATTTTTTTTCAATTGAAAAAAAAAGTTATGGTTATGGTTTAGCATTTCTGACTATACCATAAGCTTTTAAAAATTTGGAAGAAGTTAATAAACTAATATGTATTTTAACAAAAACAAGCGTCATATTAAAAAAAAATTCAAATTATTTTTTTCAATTAAAAAAGAAAAATAGATAATGAAAAAATCTCACTCTGTTGAAATTTGCGGAAGATTAAAAAAAACGTTGAAGATGGATCTGTAATATTTCGATAAATATTTTCTTCGGAAAAGTACATTTAAAAACAAAAATTTTGAAATAAGAAATTCAAACCACCAAATACGAGTATCGAAATTAAAACTTTTCACATCTGGCAACAGGTTACGTTTCGATGAAAGTGGAAAGTGTCTGTCTGCTGCACACGAAATATGAAATAGACCAAAAAATTCGGCATTCGAGCCTCGTTGTTGACGTTTCCGTCATACATCGTTCCTATTGATTTCACTAAAAATACGGATATATGGTATGTAAACTATCGCAAATAAAAGCTTGAAGAACGTTCAGCAGACGATTTCCCTGAGATTAGTTGTAAAATATAACGCGGCCGTCTGATTTTGAAATGAGAGTCTAAATACCTTATAGTCGATAACAAATGAAACCAGTGAAAGGCTTGAATTCGATTGAAATATGAATAAAAAAATTGAAATACAAAAATTTGCATGAGTGTGCATTTTTACAAACGTCAATCCAGCGAGACATTTTTAAATTATCGGTGTTCCGTCAGCGTGGACCATATCGCGCTTCCACCCCGTCCATTTTCATTGCTGATATTTTTCGGAACGCGCAACAATGGAAACGGTTGCCTTGATCGAGTGCGCTTCGAATAATCCATGTTAGAAAATATACGTTAATAAATAGCGAATAAGCAGAAAGCTTATATAAAAATGTATAACGTGATAGAATAAACAAATACTAAATCGTTTAACTTCTTTGATTGAATATTTCATATAACTCAATCCAGGGTTAAATCTCAGTTTCACTCAAAGCACTAGAAATTCTTTTCAATCTTTTTATAGAATTTTTCAAACGATAAAGTGGAAAACCTATAAACAGAAAAGGTGAGAGGGATTTCGATAAGATTCTGATTATAGATTTTCATTCGCCCTCGGGGAATATCAGAGCTCCACCTTTTACAATGACTTCCAGCTATTTAATTTAAAAACGAATACTGGATTCTTTCGGTCACAGCAAAGAAAAAGGTGAAAGCAAAACTACTAAGCAAAAAATCTATTTTCGGATCATGATGAATTCTATAAGTTCTTTAACTGATATTTTTAGAGGTGCAATCAGAAATTTTGTATGTGCATAGCGGCACAGATTTCTTCAATCGCTCGCCCTGTAAAATTTCACTTTTGCCTAGTAGGTCCCTTTTCTCGGATCGCGTCACATATGATGAAAACGGACGATTACCCTGCAATCTCTTCTTACACGAACCCCAGGTATTTCACACTAATTTCTGTCATAAATCTCCTTTTCTGTGCACGTGTAAGAAGTTATGTCAGTTTGGAAAAGCTATTCTCCGCAACTGCTTCAAATATACAAAATTATTCAAATGAGCGTTTTTTAAGTGTATCTTTAATATCTAAATTATTTAATTACCTTTAGCCATAGGTGAAACTGCTAAAAAATTAGCCAAAGCGGCACCAGTTCCATATCCAAGTACTGCCACACGATTAGGGTCCCCGCCGAAAGCAGCTAAATTTTCTCTTAACCAGTGAAGTCCAGCCACCAAATCCATCAAACCGTAATTGCCTTGAGCACTTCCTTTCGTACCCGTTTTCAAAAATCCTGAAATATAAACAATACCGTCTTAAGAATGTACACGTATCATTTTCAAAACGAGTTTGTGAGCTCATAATACCAGATAATAAGTACCATTTTTGCGAAAATGAGATTATTAGCTCTAAAAATCGGACAAATTCCAAAAATATTGTAACAGTAGGATTTTTATCTCATTCAAACATTTCTTTTTATAATATGAACACCAAAAGTATTGGTCTGAAATTTCAGAAAAACTTTCTTTTTTCTCCAATTTGTTTTTACAATTTGTTTATGGCCACAGAAAGCATGTGGCATTATCACATTAATTGAAATTCCAATCTCTAAATTCAATTTGCCATAAATATTAATTGCAATATTTTCAGGGAATGCTTATAAAGCAATTAATATTTAACACTATGGAAATTAATCTCTCTTGTAGAAACAAAAGAATACTAGTATTTACAGTAAATTATCGAACCTCATAGAGGATGTGACTATAATTTTAACGTGATAAGTGCTTGGTACTATAACATAAAATTCCGTTAAATCTGATTGTGAGTGAACTCATATAGTTTGTTTGGTCTGTGCTTTCATGAGAGACTGCAATTTTTATAAAGAGCAAATATATTACATTATATATATATATAAATATATATATACTTTGGAATCGATTTACGAGTTCATTCCCTTTATGAAATTGATAAAAAAATATATATATAATTATGCTGTCAATAAAATTCTCTGAATAAATTGTTCTGGATTTTATTTAGACTTAGCCCGAGCTTAAAAGCAATACATTTTTTTAACAGAGTTCTCCTTGATATTAAAAATATTATTTTCTTTGAAGTGCTTTTTCATGACAATCTTTAAGTTTTCAGTGGTTTCCCGCACTGTTTAAATTCCCTTTAGAGACAAGCACATTAAAGTAATGGAAGAGAATGAGAAAGAACCATTAAGAAATGATATTTTCGTGCAAGTGGAATGAAATTAAATAAAAGTGAAATTGGCTTTGTCTCTTTGTGAACGTTTAACTTTTTTTATCAACCCCAATTGATTACAAGCTTTGCATTAAGTTCACCAAGCTCATTAAGCTCGTGCTTCTTTGAGGCCGTTGAAGAGAGAAGCCCTCAGCACGCGAACTCTTTGAAGTCTAGTATAAGAGTCGCGCTAAACGAAGTTAAGTTAATGTGATTGTGTCATTACATGAGTGAAAAATACTTTATACTCTTACAATTTTTTCTACAAGACGCAGACTTGTCGTGCGTCTTGCAGAAATCGTAAAATTTCAATATTTATTGTTCATTTGCAGCATTTTAACACTATTTTCGAATCCTTCGAGAAATAATATATTCACCCTAAATATCTTAGATTATAGTTGGGCAGTAACCAATGGTGACGAATTCAAGTTGAATATCCATTTTTCTCCAACAAATACATGGTCTAAGCAAAAAATTCACCAAAAATCATACAGTATATTTCAAAATCTTTCCGCAACATCCGCAATATTGCAATGTTGCAACACTCTTGAGAAAGTCATTAGATATGATGGAAAAAACTCGTGCAAAAAAATTCGACAATTGTGCAGGATGAACATTCTGCAAGATTCAAAGAGAAAGGAAAGTTATAAAAAAAGTTTACGCCCTTTCATTTTACTTCTTCTTTAGACTGTTTTTGTTATTTCAAATTCTATTGTAGCATAAAGAATTTTTTTTATTAACCATCCCTCTGATAGATGATTCGTGATTTTTCTTCAGACTTATTGATGCAAAGTTCACAAGTTGTGCTTGGCGAGTGACAAAAGAGGAAAGAAAAATACGAGAGAAAAACGTCTCGTTAAGCAGAACCTGAATCGACGGTACACAGAGACGGTGGCTTCGAGTGCCGCGCACATAAATACATGCACGTCAAAAGAAAAAGAAGAAATAAAATGAATCGCTCTCCATCGCTACAGCTTTTACTACCGACGCGATATTGGATAACGCCCGAGGCTTTGTTTCACTTTGGATAAAAACATTCAGGAAACGGGTTCATTATAGTAGTTATAAAAAAATATAAATATCGATTGTTTTAAAGAAAATCGATTCTTTTCTTTTTTTGTGCACTGAACGATTTCGGGAATAAAAATTTTCAGTAAATTATATTCATGGAGAAGCAATTGAATATGTTATGAAGATAAAGCTACCTGGCAAGTGGAGGAAAATTTTTAATTAAGCAAATAGACGTCGAGCCACTATCACCAGTTCATGGAATTTCATGAAGATCAAACGCGAAATTTGATATACAAAGCATTAGCGAATAAAAAGAGGTATAATAAAAAAAACTTCTTCCTGCATGAGGATGGCTGTGAGCAATAAGTGCGAATTTTCAAGCGTAAAGTGTTACGTTATACCTACTTTTAAAAGTTAAGTACTACTTAAATTAGGCTGTGATTGTATTCCACAGTTGAAAAGATACTATTATGGAATGTGTTTACTAAACTCTCTAATTAAAATCGTACAATATAACTATGTTATTTATAACGAATAATAATTTTGAAAGGGTATTTACAGAGGTCTATATAGTCCCTAGATTTAAAAACTTTTCTTTCTGTCATTTTTCATCGGTTAAACACCGTTTTTCTCCGTGAATAAAAAGGGCACTTAAAAATTCAGAAAGAGAAGCTGTGTGTAGTGAAGCGTGGTTCCTGTGGTTTGACATTGAACCTCTTCAAAGGGAATGAACTAAACAACACCCTTTCCGTTGAATTCATGGGGAAGATTAGCTCTTAAAATATTCATTGGACGATTAACGGGAACTTAAAACCATCCAAATATAGCCTGTAGAAACGACCTCAAAAGCTCGGGTCATAGGGAGCACCTTTTGCCAGAATACTTCTTTTTTAACGATAAAAAATAACTTTTTCACAACCGCGTGATGGGTTTTTTAATGAGTGATGTTCATTTCTGCCGTGAATTTTTTTCATTTTCAAGAGGAAATGACATAAAGAAGTATTCTGAGAACTCTTTACAACTACGCAACGTTCATTTAAGATATAATAACGCATTCACCTGAATGTCAATATGATTCTTCAAAACTCTCAACATTCAAAAATCCAAAATGAAAATGATTAAACAGGAAATATATGAGACGTCATAATAATTCGCAAAATATAGATATCATGTTCCCACAAAAACTACCCTCTGGAACTCTGTGTATGAATCAAATTAGGAGAACTTTTTGTGATAGATGAGAACTTTGGGACTGATGTAATTGTTGAAGGAAATCTTAGCTCGAAGATCGATAGACCTGTCGAGGCGACATACGAAATTGGATGGAAACCAGCAAACTCTCTTGCCGAAGTTTATGGAAACTGATTTTCAACATCGCTGGAAACTCGATCCTGTGCCGGTATTGCGTTCCTCAACTCAAGTTCTCCGTATTTCTGAATGTTTCGCGTACCAATTTATATATAGGATGTCTAGTTTGGAAAATAATTCTTAGTTTCTGGAGAGTATAATTTGCCAAAGGATCTAATAATATAAAAAAAAAGTCTTATAGAAATAATTGTGTAAATGAAATTAGTTGTTACAAAATTGCACAATATTCTTACACTTCAAACTGATTACTTCATCTTTATAGGCGAATCTTTATCGGTTTTGATAACAATACATTTTTTCTGGAAATCATGCACTCAAAATAAAAGGAGAAAAGTCTAAAGTTGAGAAATCAGTATCGAGAAGAAACTGATAAGTGCATCGAATGGAATTCTACTAAAGCTTAACTTGGAAACGTTATCGTTAACTTTAACTTCCTTTGCGTATATAGCAATTCACGAAAACCAGAATAGAACTCGCAAAGATCTACACTGACTCTAACTCCATTGTTATATTGTTATAACAATCGTGTACTGAATGAAAACACGCCTGTAGCTGTGGCTAGTTCAGAAGAGCATTATACACGTAATTGTCCGATTTGGATTTAATGTAGCTCCAAAAGCACGAAGCCTTGAAAGCAAATGTTGATCATTCAGAGTATCGTTTATCTAGTAGCGTTATTAAAACTTTACTTTAAATATTATGGTATATTTTAAAAAAGGTGATGTTACTAATATATCGAAGACATTGTTGTCGAAAACTTGATTGGTGTGTTTTGGAAATTGCGCGATTTTGTGTGAATGTATCGAATTTCAAAACTACCTTCAGATTATTTTCGTTGGTAAAAAAATCGCTGTGAATCAATCGAAAAGGTTATTTAAAGTGATAAAAATAATTTTTAATTCAAGAAATTATTATTATTGAAGGCTAAAAAAATATTTCAACATATATATCATATATTTACAGATTAGATTCATCGGAAATTATTGGAAATTTGTATTCCATGGCAGAATAAAGTTCAGAATCAAATCAATCCATACTACAATAATTGGGCTGAAGTTTCAGACGTCTACTTAGACGAATTTGTTTTTTCATCAAAGATATCTAAAACAATTTTCTTTAATGAGAATCTTTGAAAAAAATAAAAAATTCGTCTGAGTAGACGTCTAAAATTGCAGCCTACTAATTTTAGCTAACATTTTTTATAATTTCTTTTGATGAACCTTTTGCCTGAGGCAGGTTGAACATGTTCCACTTTCATATTTTTCTAGGAAGAATTATATTTTGTTAAAAAATTGTTTCTTGTGTGGCCGCTTTTCAGTTTTACCTGGTTTTTTAATTTTAATTAAAAGGGAGGTTTTTCTTTTATTTACTTTTAAATTGCATCGGTAAATAAAAAAATGGTTTCTGTACCTTGGTTTCTATTTTTCCACACAAATATTCAAATAATATTTAACAGCTTTATTTGTAAACTTACCCAAAATACCGAGACGAAAATTGATAGTAACAACAATGAGTCTGCCATGAGCAGCAAGGGCACTTCCGTCCAAAGGATTCCCGGCACCCCATGTAAAGGAATCACCATGAACAAGCAGTAACGTTGGAAGTGGACTCTGACTACCACCTGAAATGTGAAATCAAATTGTTTTTCAATTGTCGATTGTGTTAGTTTAGTTCAAATAAACCATAGAGAATAAATAATTATTATTACATAAATATTTGTCATTCAAAATCATAGTTATAATATAAAATGTAATCGCTTCGTGAAAATGCTATAATATCGCTGTTGGAAGTATGTGTAATATATATATAAGCGAGGAGCGTGTACACTAGTTTTTCAACCACCGCCGGATGTCCGCGTACTCATGATAAGCGAACCAGCTTCCGTTGCCCAGATTTTCTACCTTCGACTTTCACGCTTATTTCCTAAAACAATCGTCTGCTACTGCGTGAGATGTGCATTCAAGTAAGTGAAGAATAAAGTTTGTTAGTAACTTCCATGAAGCGAAATGGAGTGAGAAGCTAAAAAGTCAATGAGTTAAAGTTTCAGACGTCTACTCAAACAAATTGTTTTTTTCATCAAGGATTTCTCTCATCAACAATTAAAAATATTATTTATCTCTCAAAATTCGAATAATATTAATTATGCTATAATATCGGAGATTACTTATTGAGATTGTATTACCGCAGTTTTAAGATTTTTTGTGGCTTACTAAACATTGACATGTACTACTGAAACTCCCCTTTACACCCTGACAAATTTTTCTGACCACACAGTGACCTGTACTACTGAAAAATCTCACCTAACAATTATCTGACTATACGTTGATCGGTACTACTGAAAATAACCCATCTCTTCCTAATGGCTGACTAAAGTGTTTACCAGTGCCACTGAAGTCTCTTTTTTTGCAATATGAATAGCAGTTGAAGATTATTAAAATAATACTCGTCTAATGATGGAACCAGTCTGCTGTGAAAAAGAAATTGAGAAACAGAGATTTTAGGCTTCCTGATGGTTGCGGATGAACAAGCTAGTTACCCAATTCACCGGACGAGCCAATCAATAAAAGTAATTGAAATTAGTTTTGCTCCAGTTGAATTAAAATCCAGGATACAGGAAATTAATGAATTCTTTGCCAATTTAATCGTTACATTCATTTCCAACCAATGAAAATTGTTTTTAATATTTTTTAAGTTTTCGAAGACTGAATGCACAAATGCTTAGTAGCGAATAGACTTAATGCATTATATTCTCATGAGATTCACCTAAATACTGAAATATCTCGCAGGAGGTTTTATTAAATTTCTATATGATGAATTATATCAAAACTATTGCAGAACTATAATTTGAGAGTTCCAACTGATCGAGCTTTACACAATCACAAGTACACTTGCGGCATCCTTTACGAGCACGTGTTCACACGAAAACTATGACAAATTGCGATTTGCTCGTGTATTTGAGAATAACCTGAATCCTAACGATCTATAGCACATGATTAATCGTAGCAATTAATATTCAGAACTCCCTATTGTGGTATCGCATGCTTTAAGCGCAACCACTCAATTTTCATTCAAACATTACTCACATCTGCGTGCTTTTATATAATAAAATCATCTTTTATCACCTTTCTCGTGAAATAATTGTAAAAAGATACTTTCGAGTATAACGATGACATTTAATCCTTCAGCGTGGATAAAACATACACATTTTAAAAACGTAGAATTATAATTTTTACAATTTCATTTTTCATTGCAAATAAAATTATGGTAAACATTAACTTTTTATATAGTACGCTTATATAATAAATCACTAATGATGGCTGCATGCATTCCCGACATTTAAAGTCCATGATAAACAATTTATGTTAAAAAACCTGTCACCGGGGCATTTTCGAAGTTGGAAATTCATAAAACCACATTTCGAGAAAATCAAAATTTAAGTTTAGGTGATAAAAAATACACTTACAGTCGGAAGTTAAACAATTTTTTAATTAAATCTAACAATAGCATCACAAATATTTTAAAAATTCCAGCATTGATATTATTATAGCAGATATAATAACAATTTTAATATTGTTTTTATAATTCCCGTCCATAAGAGCCCTTTACCAACAAATTTTTTTTTAACGGTTTTATTTTTTTTTTATGGAGTTCAAGTCGGAATCGTATTCCTGGCCGACTTTTGAATAATTTTAAAAAATACGATTTTTTTACATTTATTGAACTTTTTATTGTAAACGTTTTATGAAACTTTTTTTTTTTTAACTTTTTAAACGTATGCACTTCTTATGACGACCCTTTTTTATAAGGACCCTTTTCTCTTTTTGATGAAAATTATTATTACAATACATTTTATTATTATATTTTTTTCATAATTTTTAACAAGTAGAGATTTAAAGAGATGATCTTAAAGAATTCCACAAGATTTCAGATGGGGTCAAAGTATTTTAACAAATTTCAGCAGATTTCAATAGATTTAACAGATTTGTTTTCAAACTATTTCAAAATCTTGGAACTTTTTTAATTTTTTGGGGATTCCCTAAAATCACTCGAAATCTTTCGAATACTTAATATAATTGTTTGATTACTTGAAAATCTTGAAATTCATTTGAATTCTTTTGAAATTCGTTTATGGTAAAATTCTTTAACATCACTTGAAATCTATTGAAATGGCTTTAAATTATTAAAAATCACATAAAATCACTTGAAATCCTTTTAAATTCCCTAGAATTACTTCAAATTTCTTGAAATCCCTTTAAGATTCCTTAAAATCGCTTTTCAAATTTTTTTGAAAATCCTTACAGATTCTTAAATATGATTTAAAATCCTTTGGAATACGTAGAAAAAAAACTTTGATTAACATACTCTAAAATCTTGCAACTCCCGTGAATTATTTTGAAAAAATTTCTGCACGGCCGGGCAGTACTTCAAGAGATTTTAAGGGATTTAAAAAGAATGAAAAAAAAGCTTTACGTGGGCAGGGAGGGGGAGTACTAGAAGTGTACAGTCCAGAACTTGAAACATTTTAGGCTCTGTTATCAATGCTACACGACACGCCCATCCTTTTTACATAAGAAGTCCATCCATATCACTACCCCATGAATCGTGAATTCGGGAATTCGAGAAAAAACAATGCCTTCTAGTATAAATCGTCCGAGTGTAGATGCCGTTTCTCACATTTTTCCCTTGAAGAAACACAAATGTGATTTTTCCTTCAGCGGGACGAGTCATATCTGACAATAAATCACCTTTAAGAGGGTTTGCGTGTTACCTCAGACAACTACGACTATCTAATCCGCCCGTGGCTTTTTAGGTGACTGTCGGGTACAGGGCAACAATCGAGAGGGCGGAATCTTTTGTCTTCCGGAATATTAACGTGGCAATTTTTCTTTCTATATGCCGGGAAAACGTAATTTTCTGCCTTATTCCGAAACCGAGCCCTCCTCCCAAAGTGTCACCAGCATGAGTTTTTGCTTGCAAGGCGATTTATTTTATGAGATTGACAGAAAGTCGCTTCGATATGCGTTTCTCGTACACAAATTAAAATATATCCTCCATAATTTTAGACCGTTATGTTAATGTCTTTCCGCTGCTACAGAAAACAACCCCTTAACTCAGCGTTAGGTACCCGTGTAGAAATCTCGACAGACTACTGTTGGGGTCCTGGTCAGTTTTCCCTAGTTTGAAAAAACTGGTCAATATTGCATCAAAATTAAAAACTATTCTGAATTCATATTTGATCACTTGACTAGTTAATTTTCTGAAAACAACAATCCTACTATAAAACAGGGATATTCATTACAGCAAAAGAAGCAGTTTTAAGGAATTTTAAAAGTACATCAAAATAATTCATGAAAATTTCCAAATTTTAGAGTAATTAAACATTTTTGTTAATTATTTCAAAGGCTATTAAATGACATTAAAGAATTTCAAAGGATTTTCAAAAGATTTCAAGGTATTTTAATGAATTTAAGAGGATTTCAAGAAATTTCAAGTGATCCCAGGGAATTTAGAAGGATTTTAAGTTTTACAAGATTTCAAAGATATCAAGATTTTCTAAAATATTTCAAGAGAATTGAAAGCACTTTTAAAGAATTTTGAAGCACTTCAAGTATTTTAAATAATTTTAAGAAACTTAAAGCGATTTTGAGAGATTTCAAGAGGTTTTAAGGCATGTGATACTTAGAAAAATTATTGATTTTATATGTTCAAATTCCCCAACTTTACGGCCACAAAAATAAATATTT
>JAUESI010000009.1:2084634-2125017 GCA_032275145.1 Synergus laeviventris
CAAACGAGAGTCAATAATAGTCGCTTAGCATTTTTTATAACTTCCTTGAATTAATTTTTTTTAAATATTCATTATTGTAAAGAAAAACTTTGGTAATCTAGACCAGATTGACCCCACCAAGTATCACATGGCCTTAAAGAAATGAGTGATATAGTTATTACGAAAATATCGTTGCATTTTTATTTAAAATAAAAATCCTTACTTGGGCCTCGTCTGAACCCTATTTTAAATAGGTCTAAATGGAGAATTCTGTATGGCTACCTTAGCACAAAACAAGAATGAAAAATATCTTTTTCGATACGATTGAAAAAATTAGCATCTCCAAAAGTGTTTAAATTATCGAGGGAAACATCGAAGTTATAATAAAATCCTCTCGATAAAATAAAATGCTTTCAGAAGTAAATCGGCGTAAAAAAAGCATATCCTAAAATTGATGAAACGTCTTTTTATAAGTTTAAAGCAGCTTTCGCAATTCTTCATGAAAGTTTGATGAGAAAGTTCCCATTTCAAAAGCCTGTATTATAGCCTCGCTCGCTTTACGTACAGCTGATAGAACCACGTGGCTCACACATTCTCAATTCTTGTCAGGTAATACATGATCATCGCTAAACGACCATCAAGCCTCGGTGGGAAGTGAGAAGCGACGAGACGAAACGTCCACCTGTTGCGAAGACTGACATCCTGCCCCTCGGAAAATGGTCGACCGGACCTAGGTACGTATGTCAAATCATTTTTCTCTAAAACTGCAGTATGACATAACTCTGCTTTGTTCAATTGTTTTTCCGTACCGTCTGAGATGTCAAATGAGCTATTTTCTATGGTAAAAATTAAACGTAATTTTGACTAGTAAGGAAATAAGGTACCTGAATTAAATATTGAATTATTATTTGGATGTTAAATTAAGTTTACAGGGAATTTATAATACGAATTGAAATTATAAAAATTATTCGAGTATGAACGTGACTCGATTTGAACATTCTCAGCTATGGTACATAGAGTAGATAAAGTGAGAATGGTGAGAATCAAGAGAGAAGTTTGAGAAAGCAATTGGGTCTGGCAGATGTACCGTACTTGTACATTTGTGGATAGCTCAACTGTCTTGAATAACTATCCGACTCTGGTCAATTGTACTTTAATTAAATTAACTTAACTCAAACAATTGTTCACAGAACCTAGACCACTCCAGTCTTTCAACAAAACTATTTTTCCATTCAATTCATGTATACTCTACGAATACTTACGAAACAGAGTACCAAGAATAAGCTTTAAGTAAGTCGTAACAATTTCAAATATCAGACGTCTAATCAGACGAAAATTAAAATTCCTTTTTTCTGTTTTAATTGATAAATATAATACAAAGAAGGTCAAAAACAATGTTTTAAAATATGCAGTTACATTTTAAGCAACAAAAAACTACAATCTAAAACTACATAATTTTCTTACTAAATGTGTCATTTTGTTAACAAACCACAATCCAAAGCTATTATCAAAGGGTGTTGGAAACTAATTTTATTTTATTTGAATTATCTTTCAAACATTGCCAAAATTGACAATTACTGTCCGGAAACTCGCGTTTCAAAACTAGACGGTCTGTTTTGGCATAAACATTATTAAATGTGTCGACTGCGACCAACCTCAGTGGAAAATTGACAACCCTTAATTAACTATATTTGAAACACAAGTTTTCGGGTAATAATTGTCAATTTCGGCAATTTTATAAAATTCATTTCTAACACTCTTTGATAATAACTTTTGATTGAGGTTTGTCACAAATGACACATTTAACAAGAGATCGGTTTTTATGAATGATTGTATGCATATTCTAACACATTGCTTTTGACCTTCTTTGTATTATATTTATCAGCTAAAAAAGAAAACAACATTTTTATTTTCGTCAGATTAATCGTCTCATCACGGATCCTATATGGTCAATAAATATTGGAATTTTTTAAAAATTGATATAAGGGTGTTTTCAAGGTCATTGATTACGGATTGAATATCAACTGCCTACAGCAGATAAGAACCTCTGCTTATCTTTGACATTGGAAAACGATGCTTTCATCATTATGTAAATCCGCAAACAAAAAATTTCTTTTTCGACTTTTGGCCAGCTTTTTACGATTTCCCACCACTTGTATCTGCTATTTCAGCCCAATAAATTATCATAATTATTAGGCGCGCAACTAAATTCCTGCTGTTTTTTTTTTTAATGAAAATACAACTTTATTTTGAAAAAATGGTTAAAAAGTATTGCCCATCGTTAGGTACAACTTTTTCCCATCTTTCTGGTAGAACTCGAATACCGTTATGGTAAAAGTGTTCATCTTTTGAGCCTTTCTACGAATCAAGAAATTCTTTGATGTCTTCATATGAGTGGAACTGATCATCAGCCAAACCATGTGCCATCGACCGGAACAAGTAATAATCGAACGGTGCAATATCTGGGAAATACGGCGGGTGGGATTGAACAAGAAACCCAAGTTCCTTGTGTTTGAATCGTTTTCAACGCATGCAATCGCTTGGAAATGGCTTGGCGAGTAACTCCCAATGCTGAAGCAAGCTCTTCTTGCTTTTGGCACGGATCCTCATCGAGCAATGCCTCCAATTTAGCGTCTTTAAAGCGACGAAACCAATCACGGCACGTTGTTTCACTATAGAGTAGCCTCTCCGTAAAACTTTTGGAGATCTTGATGCGCTTCAGTCGCCGTTTTCTTCGAATGAAAAAATAAAATCAACACTTTCCGCAAATGACGATTATTTGACACCAAATCAGACATTTTCACACAATCAAAAGTATATGACGCCAAGAGTGACAAAATCACTAATGTGTCAAAACGATTTGTTTACCATATGTCTCAGCACTTACTGCTGGAGCCATCTGTTGACAAAGAGCGGGAACTTAGTTGCGCACCTAATAATATAATTGTTTCATAACAAATTTTAAGCGCTTATCACCGTAAATATGCATCAGAGTTGATACAACTTCACAGCTAATTTCACCATTGTTTTACTTTTCCTCAGTTAAATTTTCTACTTTATCACTTTTTTTAACTGCTCTGTCTAATCATAAATTATTTTAATAATGTAATGTGCATGTTTTATGTCTCTCTCATACTAAAATATTCATGTAATTCTCCAAGTTTTGCTGATTAGGTATAGGGCTCTGACTTTCGCGGTACCCGCGGTATCTAGAGTACTCAGGCGGATACCCGATCTCACGAGTAATACCCAAATACCCGAGTAGGTGTTTAAAATTCTAATAGCTTATACGAAGTTGGCTAGGTATAATAACCAAATTATTATTATTACTCAAGATCTTAGGTATCCGGGAGCCCGAGTACCCGAGTGAATATACAATTACGCGTGAAGAAGTCATATAGTCCTAATTATAAGTATTTACATAAATCCGATTAAGTCACAGACACTATTAGTTAGAGAATGCTATAAGGGAATGAAAGCAAGCAAACGACACTAATTGCAAGTCGGAGAAGACTATATCTGGTGCTTAAGCTGCTGAGCGAATCTGTTCTAGTGGCAGAAAGCGAGTGTACTGGAGTCGATATTTCCAGTCTGTTGACCTAATCGTCGTATGATCGTGGATAGCTGTGCACAGAAATCTCTTCAACGAGAAGGGGCGTCTTAGTTAAGGTATGTGATTGCCGGATAAGAGGTGTGTGCAAGTGACTTGAAATTGAGTTTAGCCGCGGATCCCAGCAGGGGAGAATATAGAGCTTTCTGAGCTTTTCTCGCTGATGAACGGCAGGTATTGGTGTTGTCATTATGAGACACCTCGTAATCCAGTTTTAGTAACGTAATCTTCAATAAGCAACAACTCAAAAGAAGCGAAAGAAAAAGGAAAAGAAATTTAAATCCTTTATCTAGCCATGCACTTCAGTCTTCAAACTTTTCATTCGTTGAAAGAGGCTCCTTCTTAACGAGAGCATCTTGCCAAAGCTCGGAATCAAAAGCAACGTCTCGAAAGTTAAAAAAAGTAAAAGAATAAGGGAAGTTGCAGGATAACTACTGTACTGGACTAATGCAGGGAGAAAGCCTTGCTCTTCGAGTTGCGAAATTTCTATTTTAAATATTCAACACCAACTTTTCACACATTCTACTCGAGGAAACCCTTTCTTATCAAATATCAATTGGGAAATCTCAATAAAATTATTATATAAAATTAAGTTGTTTCACAAAGTATTTGCTACAATATATATAATATAAACAACTTGAATAGCATTTTTCAGTTTCCAAGTTTAGGGAGCCTGAAAGCTTATAAAGGTTTCCTTACTTTAAAAGGCCATACGAAAAATGACCTCATATCCAATTCTTTGTTCGCTCGATAAAGAATGGTAGTAAAGTGGTTATTTCTGAAAAATTGACTTTGATGTTACATCATTCTCAGAAATGTTTCTAAACAGGCGCATAGAGATTTATTTCATAATCTCCTAATTATAGTATCTACGAGGTTTATTACTTACATTTGCTAAATCAATTTCTTTCAATCAAACGATATTTGTTTCATACAAGAAGAAATATTTGTATTGATTGATTAAACTTACAGCATGTGATTATTTTTACGTGCAACGAAAAATCAATAGATCAGAAAATGTGGAGTTGTGACTTTTCCTTTGCTTCTTCTTCTTTCTTCCTTTTCCGGAAAAAATGTTGATACGACACGAGTCCACCTCAATCCCACGGTGCTTGCAGTAATTTAATATTTAAACTGCAATGCACTACGGAATTGTCGGGAAAACGCGTCCTCTCTGAGTTAAGAAAATGTTGAGAATGCAAAAAAAAAGATTTAGTTGAAATAAAAAAAGCATTTTGAAGAAATCACAGTTAAAGATCCGACGGTCCAGCAACGGTTAACCTGCTTTCTCCAATGAAAAATTCAACTCTATCTACCCAAGGGGCAGTTTCTTTCTGAATATAAACGTAGAGCTAACAGATACTGACATTTATCCCTAAATATATGGTCAGTAATATAATAAAGTAAAATACGACAATATTGTTCTACACAGATGCGAATTTCCAAGTTATCTAACTTCGAGAACCAATTTAGAGGAACCTAGTTTCAAAAAAAGGAAAGCAATGCTTCAAAATTACAATGGCTGGTAAATCCTAGGGTTCAGAGTATAAATAAAAGAAAATAAAGTGCTCTTCTCGGACGGAGAATACCTTGTAGAGAATAAAGGAAGTTAGAAACTTCATTGGAGTAAATCTTAATATAGAACGTAATAAATAAAATTGTTGACTCTTGCTAGCGATACTTCGTGTATTTCGAATTCAAAAATATTTATACGATCTTTCGTGTTCGAAAAACCAAGAAATAAAAAAGCAATATAAATTATTCTTTATTTTCCTATCTAGTAAAAAATTTTAAGATCAAACCTCTGGGGGAATATAAAAACGACTGTTTTCAGTAGACAGTGCCTGTTTTAGTCAGCCAAAAGAAAATGCGAATCTCATAAGCCATAAAAAGGTTTCGTGTTTCGCAAAACTTTTTATATAATCATTTTTATGGCAGATTAAGGAAGAAAGATTACTGAATTTGCAATTTTGTAATGGATCTCTAGAGCGATTGCTTTTTTTTAAATTAAAATTATTCTTCTATAATTGATTTAACTAGATAAATATTAAATTCTTGTCCATTTTTGTTGAAGGAGGAATTGTCAACAAATCCAAACAGATATTATGCCTGATTATATTAACACCGATATTTTATTCCTTTTATAAAATATTCCATAAGTATGAACCGGGATATTTTATCTCAACTTTTGAAACCTTTTTATAGGACATTTTTAATATTTGAAGGCAACACAATTTTCTGCCCGCTAGTAATCCTTTGCAAACTAAATGCTCACTTTTTTCTACACTGAATACAAACACAATTTTAATCCATCCGAGGAGACGGGTCACGCAGTTCTTTATTTGCACGCTTAATATCACGAAGAGATCCACCGTAGACGGATTTTTTTTCTCATATCCCACCAATCTTTTTCCTCTATCACAGTCACTCCCTCGAGATTACTACTGGTGTAGGTGGCTCGAACCTGAACAGTATTCGGTCTGAACTTTTCTCTTTCAACTTTTGCTAGTCTCTGATCTTAAGAAAAGCATAAAAATGGTCTCGATAATAAAAAATTCAATCCTCTTTCATATTTGGATAAATAATAATCTCTAATATCAATTCCTTTTGCTTATCAACTGGGAAATATGAATTACGGCCGACATCGTCAAATCTACTATCTCTACATTTCCATGGAAATGAGGCTGATCGAAATTTGATTTCACGAGTCTGATCAAAATCTCTATTGCAATAAAAGTTTTCATATGGCTGATAACCTCGATTCTCATTCGATATCTCCATTAAGCAGAATGAAATGTAACCAAAAGTAACATCGAAAAGATATTTTCAACTAATTTATTGCAATTTTGTGAATAAAAAATAATTTAAAAAATATTTTCAAATAAATGTGCTGCCTTCAGGATACTTATCATATATTTCTACATAATAATAAAACAATAATTGACTATTTCCTCCTTAAATTGCAATTTCTATTCAATATCAACATGAAACACAAAACTAGAAATGAAAATATCATTTTTGACGTAGTCGGATGTTGAAGCGTAATTTCACGTTTACTCCATCGATCCTTTCTGGACGTGATTGAGAACGTAAAATACCCTTCGAAATCCGATTACTAGTTCCAACAACCAACATTAAGCCCACATAGAATCATCTCAAGTGGAAATTGACTTAAAAAACTCGTTCAACTTGATTGAGACGAATTTATTTAAACTCATCGCATATAGCGAATATTATTATAGACAATATTAAATAATAATATAAATAATATACCAGGAATATTTCAATATGCTAAGGATATTAGTGGTCAAGTTTTTAAAGAATAGAAATTACTAAAAATAATATATTTTTAAGAGTTATTTTATATATAAGACGTGCCCTTGACACAATTATCTGCGTCCAATATATATAATTTTGCATCATGAAAATTATTATGAAAATTTTGTGATGAGATCTAAAATAGCGTAACTAAATATTTCTCAATTAAAATTGGAACATCAGAAATTAAACCCATATAAAGTTACACATTGAAAACAACGCAAGATCTTAAAAAGGATCTCCCTCTCATGTCAAATCCGAATTCATTCAGAATCATTCAGATTATAATTTCGACAGATTAAAATCTTCTTGCCTCCCTAAAACTTTTAAAAAGATCCTTCTAGTTCTAGACTTCAGTTTATCTTTTGCAAAGTTTGCTAGAAAAATATGTGAGTTCCTTCACATAAAACTACAGCTGAAAAATGTAAAAAAAAAATATATATATATTTATGAAATGATGACTCACCATGTGGAGGTTTGGGAACGTACAAGTTGAGATAGAGGCAGTCTTCACTTTGATTGGCTAGGATTGGGGCGATCTTCTCAAGGTAGAGCCGCCTGCTTCTGGGTAACTTGGGATCGGGTTTTGGTGGTTTCTGAGGACAAGCGGGGGGCATGGTGTCCGCGAGTTTGGTTCCTCGCCAGGGTGTTGGAGTGACCGGCGGCATGTACCGCAAAGAGCCGAGGGGTGGGGTAGCATAAGGTACGCCACAATAAACCTCGACCGCGGACGTTCTAGCCACGATTCCGCGCAACTCTCCGTACCTCGTCCTAACCACTCTAGTGCTATATTTCTGCCCGCTAGTGAGGGCTTCCGCCCTCCCAGGCCACCAATTTCCAAACAGCAATACGAGGAACATGCAAGACAATGCCACCGATCTAAATCGATTTTTCCCTTCTTTTCGCATTCTCTTATTCTCGCTAGTTTCTCTCGTAAATCCATCCTTCTTAAAACTCGAAACCTTTGCAGTGCTTTCTTTAGTCGCGACGATTTCCTCGGTCGTGAAGATTTGCTCAGCTGCGAAGATTTTCTCTGTTGCGACGATTTCACTATTCCTTTTTCCCCCTCGTCTCTCAATCCCAGAATGACCCTCGGCCTTTGTCTCGGCTTTTCCACTCCGAGTAATTCCTCTCTCGATTCCTTTTTTGATTCCTTTTCCAGCCCCGGATTTTCCGGGGAAGTGATCCTGATAGCCAGAGCCGTCCTTCTCCGTATCATCCAGGTCCTCGTGGGATCCATCATCCCTCTGCTTCCTCTTCGTCCCTGCAGAAGGTCGGACCCTATCCACCGTACTATCCAGGGTAGGGAGCTGACTCTGCTCAGCGGGAGCAGCAAAGAATATTTTCCTCCTTTTCCTCGAGGCTGCGGTGGAGGGCGTCCGCATCGCGTCACGCCGCCGCGGGCTGGCCCCTCCGGGCCCCGCATCTGTGTCGCCCTCCTGCCCCCGGAAAGCTTCCTTCCAGGCAACAGGACCCGACCCCGGGGCCCAGTCGATTCCCTCCTTCCTCGTTCTTTGAGGCTATCCCTTCTTCAAGAGTCTTTTCACGAAAACTTTGACGCGCCGTTGTCGTTCCTGTCGCGCAACTACCTCTCAGTTCCATCCTCGAGTACTCTCCAGCACCTCCTCAACTCTACAGCCGACGTCGACGCCGCTAATGTCGCGATCGTGCTCGAGACCTCGCCACTGGATAATCTTGCAGGTGTCATCGGCAAGTCATTCGAGGCACTTTACGAAACTGCTGACGCTCCGATTCTTAATTCCATTCTCCAATTCCTCTTCCTCCTGTATCCTTATTTTGGTGTATTGATCATTCTGCTGTAACAGCTATTGATAGACAATTAAATTTCATTATAAAATATTAGACTTACAAGGAAGTTTACCCAAGTGTCCACTTCCGATTTGGTTCCTTCTCAAGTATTTTTTAGAGCACTGAAAAAAAAGGTACACTTATTTTGTTATACGTGCCCAAATTCATATTTAGGGGATAAAGTCACCCTCAAAGTTTTTGAATAATTACTTGAGAAATATAATTTTCGGTGAAATTAATCATTTAGAAGGCAGTGTAAATATTGTTTAGACTTAAATTATGTTAGTAGATATTTCCGTAAAATACTTATTTTACAGCCATCATCCTCTTAATTCACTGTACCCTGTATCAGTGATTCAGATTTAAAAAGAGTAAACTACCCTTAAATTAAATTTTTATTTCCTTAAACATTTTTAACAGTTGCTGTAGTATAAATTATTTTCAGAACATGAAACATGATGTACTCCCATTCTAATTCAAAAGGGGTAAACTACCCTTAAACCATGTTTCAAATTCATGAAGCATTTTACTGGAAATATCTACAAAATACTATAGGAAATATGTGCAACACTTAAAATGCTTCATGAATGTGAAACATGATGGTAGACTGCGATGTTTTCTATTAAACAGCAACATACTCTAAAACATACTTCAGAACGAATTAAATCGAAGGCGGATACTTGGGTGGTAACCTTCCTTGTTAGACGAATTTCAATATTGCTGTTTAAAAAAAAAATCTATTGGTCAGTCACTAAACCTAAATTTTGGCATGGAAGATGGCAGTAACTGGGGATGATTACCGACTAGGCGAGATCACGGAAGTACGTTCGAGCCCGGCTAGCACACGGATGGATGGCCGTTCGTGATTTTAGCTTAGTCTTCTTTTCCACTAGGTTTAACTAATCTCAAGCGAGAGGTTTAACACCGAGGATGACTGTGCAGTGTACACGATATCTAATTCAAGCTGGGTAACTGGCTCCAGATCCGGCTTTTAGAAATTGAAACCTACAGAATTGAGTTTTCCAGGCATATTACTTGGGGCTTATTATGAGAGTTGGGCTAACCGGGTTTTGGAAGATAAGGGGTGAGCCTTATGAGGGTCCTCCTCTGGGATGTGGGATTTCAATATCTATAAGTCCAAATGAAGATCTAAGTGACCGACAATTCAATAAATAAGAGGCGCTGCTGGTGCACTAAACAAAGGTTCTTAAATCTGCATAATGTTTTCAATTAACAAGGTGTACAAGCTGTGTTTGTTGCGATACAAATTTACAAAGTAAATTTACAAAGTAAAAGTACAGCTATAGACATGGGGATACTAATAAAACATCATTAAAGAAGGTGTGGACATATGTAGCAAGGTAATTGCACCAAATGCTCTACTTGACCAGATTAAAATTAATCAAAACCTTGCTTCCTCCTACATTCTAACTCGTCAGCAAATACTCTTGAGAAAGTTTCAGCTAGCCTTATTCATTGGTTTGAAGTGCCCGAAAAATTGATCAATAAAAAAAGGAAAGAAGGGTGTCACTGAAAGATGAATTATATCCCATTCTTAACTTGTCAAGTGAAAATCAGCAAGACTTAAGTGCTTGTAGTTGTCGACCCTTCGATAGGGAAGTTCTCGCCACCGAGACGAGTTTCGAACTAGGAAAGAGGATCAAAGTGTCAACGGATTATAAGTTCGGTCGATAACGATAATGAGGAGGGGAGCGAAGCGAATCTTGATGAGAAATTAGTCTATGACCATAATACAAGCAAAAGTGTTATCCAGACCATTAATTGAATTACTCTAACCAGGGGATTAGACATTCTCCGCTGCTCATGAGGAAATAGAGAATGAGAATAGGTCTGTTTATAGTATGCTTTTTAACATTATGAGTATAATAACTACTGTTTATGCATTGGTTCAAAATGCTATGTAAACCCTTTACCGTTAAAGTGACAGTCGGACTCTAGAGTGGCATGGCGTTTAATTGCGCCAATTGCTTGTGTTGGCGTGACAATTGCGATATGTGTCAAGTACCTGAAGTACCGCACAGTGAGAAGAACATCTACACAGAGTTGTGCAAAGAATTAGCTAGAAAAAATGAAGCTGAAGGGGGCTAATGGGCTAATTAGTTTCTAATTGTTGGAATAGCTTGCAGAATTTCTCCCACAGAGAGAAATAGAGTGCAAAAGAGAATATTATACCTGATGAGTAACTGAATGAATGAGTAACTTAATCTAAATAATAGCTCTTGATCTTTAATAATGCAATATTGAAATTCGACTTGCTTCAAGTTAAGATTGATGAACCTACATTGATCTGTAACCTCAATATTTGCAGTTGAGTTGAAAGCCGGAGATGTTCATTGAATAGTTCACAAGAGTTGAACACTATCACGATCTTCTCATTTAGCACTAACTTACACTCCCTTATCTTGAAAACTCGAAGCTGTCACACCTCAAGAACGTGATAACCACGTCCTATCACTGTCCCATCACTTCCAATCATAAAATGGTCCGTTCATCCCGGGAAAGTCGCATTTAATCCACTGTATCCTCTTTTACAACCAGACAATCTGCACGTCGAAAGCTCAAGATATCCTGCACCCTGCACCCTCACTCTCACCCTATTCCTCTTCACGCGTGCATTCACACGTACTTCCACTCGAGCCGGCGTGCCTAACAACCCCTCTGCCTCAATTCGATTTCAAATAAGAAATGCAGGAAGCAGCATTATAATTTCCTTTTACTTGAGGAATACCTTTTCCATCATTTCCTTTTCCATGCTTCTTTCATCAACTAGACTCCGTTTCTCTCCTTTTACTTTGATAATAAGCTCGCTAGTTTCCGTAGAGTTGGGGTTAAAAGCCGGTTGAGAAACAGCATCATCAGTAGTAGATGGAAGTGGGAAATTTCACATTTCCCAAGAATGAAAAAAGAGTTGGCACGGTACCAACAACAGAGCTGCACCAACAGTCCATCAGTTCAGCAGCCCAAGAAGAGAACCACAGGCGAAAACGTGGTGTCCGTCGAGTGTCCCGGGCTGTACTGGCGCGCAAGGGTCAGCCCCGTGGCCCCGTGGTGGTGCCGACGTTGCTGCTGCTGCTGCTGCTGTTGCTGCTGCTGGAGGATGGTCCGGCTCTCGAGAAAACCGAGGCTAAAGAGCGCAGAAGCCGACGGTTTGATTCCCGACTACAGCCTGGTCGATAACACCACGGCAACCCCCGGGTTTCCTCTCCTACACCCTTCCGTCCCCATCCACACTCTCATCTCTTTCTCGTACTTCTCCCTCTATCTTTCCTCTTCCTCACTCTGTCTTTCTCCCTCGCGAGCGTAACCCTCGTAACGGTACGAGGACTCTTTGTCGGAGCAAACCACCCCCGCCGACCTGCACCCACACAGGGAGATCGAAGCTGTCTGTACACTCTACACGAATGAAAACACACACAACAGTTGCTTCTAAAGTGTACAGTGTACACGTGCGTTCTGCACACGCATATGCAAAGCCATCCTGCAGCTAGCTTAGAACTCTTCACGATCAGCGTATCCTGAAGTCTCTCGGTTTCCATAACTTATATCGGCTTTTCAAAGTAAAGGTGCATTAGGTAAAGTGAAATAAATAAATATGAATGGTAAATGAAGGATTTCTTTGCATAAGAAGGAAGAAGATTTATTTACCATAGATTTTGATGGTGGTAAATCCTTGGATACGCAAGTCCTAAATCAGAAGAGAATGACGAGAGAAATGTTCCACTTGTCTTTTTGAATTAGAAGGAAAATGAGGGTGTTTACTGACCTGGAAAGCCAACGAATGCAGGAAATTTTACGTGAGATCGTGAGGTTTTGGTTATATTCCAAAAAACAAAAAAATAACTAGTACAAAAATATTTGGTATAAGGCAAATTAGATTTAAACTAATGTAAGCCAAAACTATTTTTCAAAATGTTCTTTTAGCCATTTTTTGACTTTATGCAGGACAATGTATCATCTCGTCGGCGAAATTCCGAATGATTGTTCTGTTGTTCTGGAGAAACTATTCAAATGGACAATTGTAATTTGCAATTCGAGAAATCTGGATCTGCTATCGTGTCAACGTAGCCCCTCCCAAGAGTGATTTAAATCGATCAGGGTTAATGGAAGGGAGGATTAGGTCCACAGTTATGAAATATGCCCATTACTTGTCAATAATGGTTTCTTTGGGTTTTCAGAACAATAATAAAGAAAATTGTACACTCAAAGAGTCATGCATATAATTATTAATAACCACCTCTATATCTTTTTTAATCTCTTCTTAATTCTCAGTCGTTACAGTCACTAACCCACCTCTTTTAATCTCCTTATTTCTATCCCTGCCTATATCGCGTCTATAATCACTAATATATCTGTTTCAATCCTCTGTTTTCTCTATCTTATACCATTCCTTGTCTGCTACTTCCATCTACTTCTTATTTCCTTGCGCCAATATGGCTAAGGCCAGGCCTCCCATATCGCATGCCCTCAATTAATTGAAAAAATAACTACCTCTTTAAAACGAAAGGCGTAGTCGAGAAATAGAAGAGATACCAATAGGAATAGACCAGAGATAGAAAGGAATATAAAAGTGAGGATTAAAAGAGACAGGAGGAATTCCAATTCAGATGGAGATACAAAGAGATAGACTGGAATAGGCGAGAGATAGAAAGAGATAGAGAAGTGGGGATTGAAAGAGATATTCAGGAGCGAATGGTGATTGACAAGGAGATAGAAAGAGAGACCCGGGGATGGACACAAGACAGAAAGAAATAGGCGTGAATTTGGATTAAGATGAAGATAGAAGGAGATAGCGTAGGATAGACAAGAGATGGAAAAGGATATAGAAGTGAGAATTGAAAAAGGTAAGAGTGATTTTAATTGACAAGAAGATAAAAAGGAATAGGCAAGAATAGGCGAAAGATAGAAAGTCATAGAGAAGTGAGGATTGAAAGACATAGGAGGAGCAATTTTAATTCAGATGACGATAGAAAGATAGAGACTCGAACAGGCGGGAAATAGAAAGAGATAGGCGTGGATGTGAATTGAAATGGAGGTAGAAAGGGACAGAGAACTGCAGATTGAAAGAAATAAAAGCGAAAAAGATTGTCAAGAAGATAGAAAGGCATATAGAAGTGGGTATAGAAAGAGATAAGAGTATACTGTGATTGCCAAGAATATAGTGAGAGATAGACAGATATAAGCAAGAGATAGAATGAGATAAGTAACTGGGGATTCAAAGAAATAGACAGGAATGAACACGAGATAGATAGAGTTAGAGAAGTGGGGGTTGAAAGATAAATGCGTGATTGTGGATTAAGATGAATGAGATAGGTGGGGATAGACCAGAGATAGAAGGAGATAGAAAATAAGAGATTGAAAAAGATAGGTGTGGATGTGGATTGATATGGAGATAGAAAGAAATAGACGGGGAAAGGTGAGAAAAAGGAAGAAATAGAGAAGTGAGGATTAAAAGAAATATAAACGAATTAAGATTGACAAGGAGGTAGAAAGGGATGGACAAGAGTAAGCGAGAGATAAGAAGGAACAGAGAAGTGGGGATTATAAAAGATAGCCGCGGATTGAGATTGACAAGCAGATAAAAAGGGATAGACAAGAGCAGACGAGAGATAGGAAGGACTAGAGAAGTGAGGATTGAAAAAGATAGGAGCGAATTGAGATTAACAAAGAGATAGAAATGGATAAAAAATAATAGGCGAGAGATGGAAAGAGATATAGAAGTGAGGACTGAAAAAGATAAGAGCAATTTTGATTGACAAGAGATAGAAAAATGGGGATTAAAAGAGATAGACAGGAATGGGCACGAGGTGGGGATAGACAAGAGATAGAAAGGGATAAAACAGAGGAGATTGAAAGAGATAGACGGGGATAGGCGAAAGATAGAAGAAGATAGAAAGGGAAAGGATTTTTGATCTCTTTACTTCCAGCAGGGTTACTTTAGCTACGGAAAGCATTGTGCAAGAATAAAACCAATCATACGGTCTAAATTAACAAATGAAAGCTTTTCATAAGAAGAGTTGACATAAAGGAATCAAATTAATAAGCATAACAAACGATTAAAATAGCGTGCTCAGTATTTTCTGCTTTCTCTCCTAATCCTTCAAAATAATACAGGCTTTGTTGTTTTCTTATATCGTAAAATTCCTCTTGTGTTTATTGGCATAGAGTTTATCATTGATTCTAGGTCGAAATTGCCCTTACTTAATGGTCTCGTATTGGTTGACCACGGTTACATCGAGTCCATAATGCGATTCGAGGAATATTATCAGGTTGTGATATGGCAAGTGTGCAAACTAACTAACAAAAGGGTTCCTAAGTCTAAATGGATGAAGCTGATCAAGCTTTTAGCAATGAGTAAGAAATTTGACTCTTGAGACAACATTTCCCCCTGTGGAAAAAATATAGTAGCACACATAGGGAATATATTTCCAAATGCTAAGGCAAACGAGTCCAAGGAGTAAAGAAAAAAAATCATTATATTATTGACTTAATAAAGTCGAGGAAGATGACCTGAAGAAAACATAATACGCGAAGAAACCCTCTTGTGAAATCTGACTCTGAAAGTAAAACCATATTGACTTTGAGATTTTAAAAAATAGTACATTCTTCTTCATATTATTCATTATATTTCTTTTAAATTTGAACAGAACAAACTAAGAACAGAACAATTATCATAATATGAAGGGAATTAATTTTTCCACATGATGTATGAATGCTTTTCCTTCAATCTCTGGAAAGATTGATGAAAATTTGTAAGTTTCATGTATGAAAGGATTTGAATGATATGAGAACAACGATCCCTTTCTTTTGTCCTTTGTGTATTTTGTGAAATATGTTTTCCATCTTCTTTTATTCTACAGGCATTTCCATGTGTGTAATATATGGAACTGTATGGTACATCTGTAAATAATAGCAGTTACATTGTTTGTGCCATTCATAACTGCTCACGAGACAGAAGCATTCATAAAATTGATTTTGATTCGAGAGAACATTCGCAACCCAACATGCATGTAGCGTTAGTATAGTTATCAGTGCAGTTATCATAGCTTTGATTAAACTCATGGTATTTCCCGCTTGCAACAATTCCGGTCGTTGACATAACACGACCGATAAATTTGCCAAACATTATCACCCGCATAATATTCCGGATATAGTTGAAACATTCATCCGTAACTTCTGCTGATTACTCTTGCGGCAAAGAAGAGAATCCTCTTCTAAACCTTCTGCTTTAAACTTTTTTTCCGGGTTAGTACCTCAAAACACTCCAACAAACAGAAAATCGCATTAAATTTTACTTTTCTCTCAAGTTAAAAATCTTTTTTTTTTCTTTTTTATTTATTTATTTATTTTTTCTAAACTGATTCTGATCTAATGAATTCTCAATAATTTTAATAAAGAAGCAGCGAAAAGTGGAAGCAGTTATTTTCAGTGTCTTCGTTCCAAGAAGTCGATCTCTAAGCGGAAAAGAGGGCAAGGGCGGAAAAAATATCCGTTGATTCATTGCTCGCGTGGTTTTCGCCAGAATCTCTCCTCACAAGGAAGTTTACGAGAGCCAATCTCCTGCTTGAAATTCTTCGTCTTCACCTTTTTTTTCTTTCTCGTTTGGCCGTACATCGAACCTGCTTCCTAAAACTATGATTCTTTGATGTCTAAGAAAGGTAAGACTAAAAATTGAACTAAAACGCAATCAAATGAAAAAACGTTTTAAAGGACACGAACTTATAATTAAAATTTAGATTGAAGGACTTGTAATCTAAAAATGAGGTGTTTCTCCAATTTGAAAAAATACCTGACTGCATAATGTATTAACTACTGATATGAGACATTATTCTTTGCTTTCCAGGAAAGCTCATTGCATATTCATCTGTTGACTATATGTTCAAGATGCATAACAAAAACTGTTGATTATCAAAGGCGAAATTAGATCAATAGAGATACGAAAGTTGTAAAGGCTTTTACCACACGAAACTAAATCTCAAAGCAAACTAAACACTACGGACCAACAGAATGCTTTGAAATTGAACCAACCGTAGAAAACGTGTATTTGGTTCAGAAGCTGCATATTCTTCCCAGAATCTGTATACATATAGTCCAGCAGTGTAATCTTGGAGAACACACAAATGGTTCGGTTGGTATTTCGATTGCGTAGATATTTTAGTCCGGACTTCCACTTACGCTGCAACACTAAATCCCGGGTGTTAGTAGCAACAACGTTCTCGCAATCCTCTTGATAATAATGACTAAATTAACATACACATGACTGGTATAAAGCTATAAACATATTACAGAAAGTTATTGGATATCTTATTTTATTGTCCAATTGTTCCAATTGTTTTGGAAAATGAGAAAAATAATTACTTTACAAATATGGCGTTATTATTCACTTATTGTATAAAAACGGAGAAAATATTGTTCCTCCCTTCTGATATTTATTCCAGCAATACCCGGAGGGTCAATTATATCCCTAAATATCTCTCCTTTTTCATCCCTTATTACCTCGATTTTTTCGCTCAAGGGGAGCAAAAGCGACAGTCTCATTGCTATCTTCAGCCCCTCCATTCCCACAATTCTCCACGTACATGAAATCGTACATTCTTCTGAATAAGAACTTGAGCCGAGACAAAAAAAGTAGATCGAAAAAGGCTCTTTTCTGGTCAGATTGCATCGGGCCACAAATAGGACGTGAAACATGGTTATCAGTTTCACAAGTTCAGTTTATCAGTTCTGAAGTTCTAAAACTTCTAAAGGTCTTTCTTAATGGAGTATTTTTAGGAACTATGGAGCTTTTGAAAACAATTCTTTGATCATTTATGTATACGTAAATGATAAATGGAAAATCTAACTGAATCTTATTCTGCTGAAGGACAAGTATTTTTTACTCTACTTTTAATTGAAGTATTCATCTAGATTTTGGCTTCGAAAATCGCTACTTCCTCTAGAATCCATCCCGCATATATACTTGGTGACGCACTTCGGAGACTCGTATCATTAATTTCGCTCGAGAATATGCAAGATCCTCAGTCTGTAGATCCCCTAATGGCCATTCTGGTCAGTTTTCCACGTGCCACCGCAGAGACGACAAGAACAGATTAAGGAAATCCAACCTAGCTGATGAGTGGAAAACAGAAAGTGACCAAAGAGCCGACATCTCGTTCATCAAATTCATTCATCATTCATTCATCAAGCATAATTGAGATTTAATTATTTTATGAAGTTTATAATATTTGGTCAATATGTCAAAACTCTTTCATATGCAATTTTTTTAAATCCTTTAAAACTGCTAGTAATGCCAAAAGATTTAAAACATCTTAGGATTGAAGGCTTCTTTTAAATCATCAATTATATTTAAATAAACTTATCCTGTTTAATTACAACTTAAAAATTATTATACGGCCTATGAATCCCTTTAATCCTCGTCAGTTTTTCATTAAAATCTCGAAAACTTTAATAACGTAGATGCTGAGTTTGATATCTTCAATTTCCCAAGTGGAGAAGAATTCTAATCCTGTCTCAACGATTCGAACGACATTGAAATATTGGCAAAGAATGTACGAAACGTACAATGAAGAAGCGAGGCTGGGCTATTGTTAGATCAATTACTTCTCGACTCCATCTCAACGGACTCAATAATACAAATACCTCTACTTGAGGCGAAGAAGAATAATGCCCTGACCTCTACAAACGAGCATTCCAGAATCACGAGAAACGTGGATCAGACGAAGCAGACCTTTTATGGAATCGGTAAATTGTGGAAATAACGTAGCTCATTATTTCCGGACATCAAAGCATCCTGTTTTTCGAGAAATATGGACAAATCTTCAGCCACGTTTGTCGCTCCATAATGTCATTGGTCGACCATGGAAAACTATCTCGTGATTATGAACTTTTTCCGAACACGCGGTTCCCAAAGGATTCGAAGTTTGTGTGCTTGGCACTCGGCACTAAAAATGGATTTACGAAGGATCAGGATGGGCGTTATTATTAGGCCCCCATCAGAACAGAGAAGGTAGATGTCTTTAATAAAAAAATAGCTCTCAGATGTAAAACAATTATTTCTGGAATAAACTTATGGTTTAATAACTTCTGAACAGGTCCTTTAGATTTTTATGAAAGATTATGTGTGTCATGGAGAGGATCTGTGTTGGAGAATATTTAACTTATTTTTTTTACCCAGACTTTCAGAAGTCTTGATGGACTTGATTTTGTACATTTTCCTGAAGTCTCAGCACGCTTCACTGCTTCTTAAGTTTGCAAGCACCTATGATATTCTAACATTTTTTCTGTTGGACGTTACATTTTAACAGTTATAAATTGTTTAAGCAAGTACAAAAATAGTTAGGGAACCTCATATAAATTATTTTGTGATTAATTTTTAAATCAATATTTTCCAAATCGTTTTACCTAAATATCGAAAATAGAAAACTATTTCAAGTCAGTTACTGACTCTTATAATTCAGGTTCAGTATTTTATAGGTTCTTTTAAAAATTTTTAAAAGAAAAGCTATTTTGTCTGAAAACTTGGAACTTATTCTCGAATTATTCAGTCGAATCGATATCCAATATACTGGAACTCTCAGTAGCACTCGCCGTTATATCCTGTCGATTTCATGTGAATCGAGTACATCGTATAAGGAATTATGGCAACAACAAGGCGCGAGGTTGTATGTCGATTCCGGAAGCAGTGGTAGGTCACGGAAATATTCCTGGCATGCAATTAAGATCGATTCAAAGAGAACAGGTGTGCCTGGGAGTCGATGATGGTGAGAATGAATTTTTGAAGCCACCTGTTGAATCTTCAGTGCTTTGCCGTTCATTCCTAATGAAAAATCCTGAATATTTTGACTTCTCGACGTCTTAGGAAAATAAAGCGATTTTCTGACGACTTCTATCCAGAACTGGAAGGTGATAAAAAAGAGGATGAACTAAAATAAAGCGCGGTTTAAGTATGCAGTGATTGAAATTGAAAAAAACCAACTCACCTTACTTGCCAGGCGAGAGTGTTGACACAGTCATGCTGAGGATGTAGCGAAGAAGTCTTGATAAAACGACCATCCTGAAAGCACGTCGTTCTCTTTCAGAAAGGGATTAATTATTGAGTGCTTTGAGATCACATAACGTTTGGGTCCTCTCATGCAGAGACAGTAGTAAGGTACAAGAGTCATTCTTTTTTTTCACTCAAAGCTCTTTGAAAGCAATCACCGAGCTGTTTATTTTCCAAAAGATGAAGATCCTCCTGAATATTTAATTCTTAATCATGCACCATGGAATTGGAAAGAAAGGAGGATGTCGCACCCTTTTTAGAGACGTTGACTACCCTTTCAGCTTGCTCTCCATTGCTCTCATTCTCTGAGATACCATCATACCAGGAGCTATTTCACGTGCATTATTCGATACATATGAATACACCTGGTCTGTATTCCTGTTTCTTGGTTTTCATCATGTCGCGATTCACTCCTTCTTCGCAATAATGTGTTGCTTGGGCAAACAATGAATAAAAAAACGAGAGTTCAACTAGCCTTAGAATATTTTCTTTCAAATTTCTCTTTTCGTCTAGCAAAGAACCTGCAGGGAAGAAAAAAGGTAAAAAAGAGAATTCTTTCATGTAATACTGATGCACTGAAAGATTATATGTACATATATAAAGCTGGATTTTCTTACATAAATAGAAATAAAAATCTTTTATTACTTTCAGTCCCATTGAACATTTCCCTGACGAATTTTTTATTTTTCCTGAGCATGTTAATTATTAAGTAATATCTAAGAATCCGATTTCACATTAGTAGTTTTACCGATCCTAATTATCAGTTTTGCCAATCCAAATTGACTGTCTTGTCAATCAGTCAATAATAAAACTGTCGAGGTTTTCCGCGACTGTAATTAATTTTATTAAAAGTAAATAACATGAAAAATCAATGCTGCTTCGATGGTCTTATTTTATTAATAACTCTTCACTTACTTACTGTAGAAAGTCTAAAAAGAATTAATAAAGAACAAATTTTATGCGACATGCTCTGAAAATGACATTTCGAGGAGGAGTAGTTCATTACCAGAGATGTCATTACTATTTCCGCTTTTCTTTGGACACGAACACGGTCGTTACCATCGTTACCAGTCATTACATAGCAGTGGGATGAGATTCCGTGCCATGAAAACTTTCGAATACGAACGGACTTCTTTTTTTAACACCTTAAGATAGAAAGAGAACTCCGACTCCATTCGGATTTGACAATTTTCACGCCATCGGAATCTCACTTCAAGTCCGGGGACTCTCGTGGTGGGAGAAGTTCCCTTATTGAAGCTTCCGATTATTTCACAAAGTTGTCACTTCCGGTAGTGGCGTATATGTCGAGTAGTATAGGATTTGAAAAGGTAAACACGTTTTCTAACCTCAAAGTCTCAACGAACCGAATCTTCGCTATCACATTTTAAACTCTCTCTGATAATATCGTTCTTCGAAAAATGAAATTCGCAAATACGTGCATTTGAACGAAAAATATTTACGCCGGGGACACGATTCCCATTCTGTCCGGATAACAAGATCACTTGGCACTATAAAAGTTGATCTCTTGTCCTTATGTTTTGAACTATTTGTTTTGCACTTTGGAACGCTAAAAACACACGGCATTTTTGCATTTATTTAATTTAAATATTACATATCAACCACTTCACGATTTCTCCATCACGAGAGTCCCCGGACCTGTGTATACGCGCACCAGAGCGAATCAGCTAAACTTCTTCTCTTGCTGTCCTTTTATTTTTATCTGACCGGCCACATAAAGAGTTTCGCATTTACTTTAATTGTATACTATAATTAAACTGGACTTAATTTCTATTTGTTTTGTCTTTAAAATTCCACTTGAATATTTTATACTGCGCTTGTGAATAGTTCTGAAAAGTATAATTTAATTCCAAATTTACGTGTCGTCAATTTAAACTTATTCAACTTTATCATGAAAATCCTTGACGAATTTCAAAAAATATGTATCTAATTTTAATATTTCTTGAGCAATATAAAGAGACTGATAGTTTACATTAGAGCTTGAGTCCAAAGACTCTTAAATGAAAAAATGTGTCTAATGAAATCAATAAAATATAAATACGAGATGTTTTTATAACTGTATAAATATAATTTCTTTATTTTGTAATATTACAAAAACACGCATTTTTACCGCAACCAATCTGGTTCAATAACAGATAGTCCTCTCATGAAATGTTTTCCCGTAGAAACGATTTCAGTGAATAGCACAAGAGAATGTTTCGTGTTGTGCAGTACTGATGATGGATGAATCGATACAGTTTGCTTTGAAGCAAGCTAAAAAATAATAAAAATTTATTAGTTCTGTATTTTTCACTGTTCATGCCTTTGAGGATAAAAATAAAATCTTCAGGATTTAAATCCAAAATTAAAAAGTAGCTACCATTTTTTATTAAGATAACTTCTAAATTTTTAAATTAAATTCAAAGATGGATAATTATAATTGATTACCGTCATATATGTCTTATCTCTTTGGAGTTCAGCCAAGTTGTCGTAAAGTCCTTCCAGAAGAGCTTTCCTCAAATTTAAAGTATTTGCACCACAACTTGCTTTCTCCAAATTGGCCTTTTTAGCTGTTTCAGCCAACTGCCTTCTAACTTTGCAAGCGTATTCCAAATTTCTCTGATGCAAGAAATTTTCTCTGCAAAACGCCTTTTTATCATTCGATTCCATATAATGATGATGAATCTTCAATAATGTAACATGGTCTCCTTCCTCAGATGCAAACCTATATTAGCGGAAAGTAATGATAAAACTGTGATATCTTTTGATTAGCATACAGTAAGGGTTGAAAATCGCTGTATAAGATACGAATCGCAAGTCAATCGTCGGTTAGACGCCGAAGAGTCACAAGTTAAATGTACAGTTCCGATGTTAATAAATGCTTGGTGGAAAATAAATGTAACTATATAAATTTCAACCAAACGTACTAATTTATATAAGAAAACATCTAAATATAATATCCAGCGAAATACCTTGCTCTCGCAGCGACGGATTCTTTTCTCTTACTCGGTGGATCACTGAAAATAGACTCCCCAGACAACATTGCAATAACAATCAAAGCTTCCTCAAGACACTGATGCTCAACTGATGCGAGAATCACCTTCGTAAAACGAGGATCTAGTGGAAAACATGACATTGTTCGTCCCAAGGGTGTCAGTTGTGGAGGTGAACCTTAAACAATTTTTATTTTAGTTTCAGTAATATACATATGCGGCGCTAGTACTGAAAATTTAAATAAAATCGTTTCAATTAGTACAAATTAGGTTCATTGAAATTTAGAGAAAAAAAAACGTATAAAGTTCTTCAAAATGGCAATGAAAACTGGCGGATCATAGAGGGTAGAAGTTACCTCTCACAGCACCAAGTTTCACCAAACAAGCGACTGCGATTTCAACAGCCTCTTTCGGTGGTTTATCCATGAAGTCAAATGTGGTAATATCAACACCGATGGCGAGTAACTGAAGTGCAATGCCCACAAGAGAACATCTTAGAATTTCAGGAATAGGCATTTCTTCCATGACTTCAAATTCATGCTTAGTATACGTTCTATAACAAAAGCCAGAAGACAATCGAGCGGCTCGACCTGTCCTCTGTCGTGCTTGTGCCTTAGAAATTTTCTCCACCTTAAGCATATCAAATCCCGTTGTTGCATGATGCGTTCTTGCTTTCGCTACACCTGTATCAATAACGTGGCGTATTCCTGAAAAAGATATTTCATTATATACTTGTTATTCAACAGTAAATGAGATGTCACTCAAAAAGTAAGAATATACACACCAGCTATGGTAACAGAAGTTTCGGCAATATTAGTTGATATAACCACTTTACGCATTCCCGTTGGGGAGGGCTTAAAAGCCTCCATCTGTTGATGCGGTGGTAATGCTGAATATAGAGGAAACACTTTTAAAACTGGATATCCTTTTCTTTCTGCTAATTTAGCAGCACCTCGACAAAGCATAACAGCATTTTCTATCTCCTCTTGACCGGTTAAAAAGACAATAATATCCTCACTGAAATTAAATTGTTTTATAATCTTTCGATTTATAAATCTTGGTGTTGATTATGCATCTTCACATTCACCTTCAAATTCACTTCGTCTGTTATTTTCCTAAAATTCACCTGACATGCAGTATTAGACATTTAAAACGTGTGAAAGATTTCATCCGCAAAGTTTAAAGAACGTACGTATTTTTATGCATGTGGCGTAAACTTTGTAAAAAATGTCAGGTGAAGTGAATCTTGAATCCTGAATTTATTCATGAAATAGAATACTAACTTTGGAGGAGCTTCTCGATTAATTTGAAATACTGTCGTAAGAGCAGCATATACATAATCGTCCTGAGGTTTGGTAGCATGGTAGACTTCAACTTCGTGCTGGCGACCTTCGATATAGACAATCTGGGCTTGAAAGTAATTTGCAAATTTTCCTACATCCATCGTCGCCGACATTACAAGTAGCTTAAGAGGAGGTAATTTTTTTAGTTTCCTAAGGCTCTGCGCTCTTTTCGTTACTCCAAAAAGAACGTCGGTGTGGACAGACCTTTCGTGAGCTTCATCGAGTATAATTACAGAGTAATTAGAAAGGACCTCGTCTGTCATAGCTTCTCGTACCATCATACCGTCTGTCATGTACTTGATTCTCGTATCAGGAGAAACCTTTTCATCGAAACGTACGCAATATCCAACTCTTTTTCCAAGATTGGGTTCCCCTTGTTCTTGAGCAACTCGACGAGCTACTGTCATAGCAGCGACTCTCCTGGGTACTGTTATTCCAATACATGCTGATCGTCCTCCAATTCCAGAGTGAAATATTAACTGTGGAATCTGAGTACTTTTACCACATCCTGTTTCACCTATTATCACCAGAGTATCGTGCTTTCTGATTAAATTCAGTATTCTGCAATACATGAAAAACTTCAATAAACTTAAAACCTAACCTCAAAATTAACATACATACCCTTTTCTATGTATATGAACAGGCAATGATTTCTTTTCTTTCTGAAATTCAATGACTGTTTCATTTCGCGAATTTTGATTTTCCTCAAGCTTCTGTATTTTATTTGGTTTTTCGTTTAATGTCACTATTGTTGGGCGTTTGGGAGCAATTTTGGAAAAACTCGAACTTCCAATATTGTACTTCGATTCAGCAAAGTCGGAAACTCCCATCTTAAAGTGAACTTCAAGTAATATTCAAAATATTCGAATCACTCCTAAAACTAGCATTAATACTTGAATTGAATAAAGACATGAAAAATAATCTGCACGTGCAAGACCAAAACAAACTGCAGTCAACGTCAGCGATTCTGGACGTTTCACGCATGCGCTTAAGTATAATATGTATTTTTGTTATTAGCAGTTTATATTTGGCTAGTGTGCAATCCAATCTGCATATATTTAGAAGGTATGGGCGTAAAAATAAAAACTAAGATCAATAGAATAATTTAAGAGTAAAAATTTATTCTGTCAACTAATACAAACTTGTAAATAATGATATTCAATAAAAAATAATTGTACTTTTGTTGCACCGTTATAAAAAATTATAATTTGTATTTATATTTGTATCATAATTATGTGGGTACTGCTTTCAAGTTACAGGTATCAATAGTGTAAACAACAATATAATTACATTTATATCAGATCAATGTGCATAGAACTCTTTTTTTCACAACACTAAACGTAAATCTCTTGCACATACATAGGTACATTTGATAATATATTTATATATATCCATATTTACATATATAGAACTTAAAGTACTGAAAGTAATGATATGTGTTTTAACGACTTGAGTTTAGAATTAGAGCAAGCATAGCTAACTGGTAAATTCTTGAAGACATCAGATTTAAAACACATTTTATATTCAGTATAATGATGATCTATTATTTGGGTCACGGCATGCAGACTTTTCTTCTTTTTGTTACCAACACATATCCTCCTATTTATTGCCGCAGTTCCATTTCATATCTAAGATTCTCTTGAATCTTTACTAACCAATATCACAGATGTGTGCTGCGCAATGGGAAGACACAAGACGTGATTCCTGATTAGTGCAGACCATTGATGACTTTCCTGCCGTTCTCACAAAGAGAGGATTATAACATGGATTTAACTAAGGTAACCTTGGTTCCATCAATGATCAGTACTGTGTAAGATTTAATCCTCATGTATATGTAAATTCATTAATATATTACAATTTATCTAAATGCCATGCTTTACATCATCGGAGACCGCGATACGTAGACCCTGTTTTATGAATTGGAACCTGAAAAAAAATTTGTTATTATCTCTAAAGACCTCACAAAATTTTGCGAAAGCGGAATGAATCTAGCTACATACAGCAGCTCCGATCCGAGCTAAATATCGATTTCTCATACGTATATCGGATTGTGGCTGCAGCTCATCTGCAGATAGGTCCGCGGTAGATTCTGAAGCCAGCAAACGCTCTCTTTCCACGAAGTCGATAGAACCACGATTTTGATTGTATTTGTCTCGTTCACCAGGAGTCATATTAAGATAACCACCGGTAGTTGCTGCATCGGATATCCAAATTGCAATTGATGTGAGCAAAGAAACTACAAAAGATCAAATTCGATAAGAGGCTTTTCTATCTTCTATTTGTCAGGGCGAAGAATAAATCTTATAAGTCACCACTGTTTAACACACGTGAAAATACTTACTCCATAACCATGCGAGGAAGAACATTTCCAGCATGAAATAACCGCCATTTTCAACTATGATACCGGCAAGGATAGACACTACTGCCAATCCCAAGTTTTGAACTGCTTGAGCACTATAATCGAAAAGTGGTAAGAACTAGAATAGCTCTATGTTCATTCTTCAATTTACAAAAAACCAATGTTTATCTTGTATTTCCTATACTTACATTCCATATGCAGTGCCAAGTTGGTGCTCAGGAATAATCAGTGCAATCAGAGGCCAAAGGCTACTTGCGAGCATTGAGTATGCTAATCCCAATAATACCATACAAATAAATGGATTCACAAACGTAAAAGCGAGAAGACCATGAGCAAAAATGGTACCAATAATGCTGATAAAAACCCATAAGACATTCTTTCCCGTTTTGTCAACCAGTAACCCAGCTAAGGGTGAAGCAACAGCAGAGACGGAATAAAGCAGAGAGTTGATTGTATTTGCACTATTTGGGTCGTAGTCATATTTGCGTTCAAAGAAAACCCTGTAATAAAGTAAGCATTATCGATATTATTCGCAAGAAAAACTGAATCATTTTTATTTAATGACTACAGAGGATGAACACTTACTTTCCGAGAGCAATAAATGGAAATATAGCGACATAATAAGCGATGCAAATGAGTCCCACAAGCCAAAAGACTTTCTTAAAATCTTTTACATCTGTAAGTTTTACAGGCCGAGGAGGCTCTTCTCCCTCTCCTCGTCTTAATACCCTTTCCATTCGTTTATCCATAACTCCCAATATGCTAGCACAAATCATCGAACCTATACAGGTGATACCCGCCAAGAAAAGAACAATGCCGATACATGTGGGACCCGTGTAAGATTGAGATACGTATTTATAAATTGGTTCCATAACCAAAAAATTGACGGTAGACCCAACTCGAGCAAAGCTTAACTGAAAGCCAAAGACCATGTTCAATTCTTTTCCCTTGAACCAGAGAACAGCATAACTATTTTGTGCGACTGCTAAGGACTCTGCTCCAATTCTAAAAAAAAATTAATTCAATAAGTCAAAACAACAATAAGCTTTTATCATTTAAAGATACAAATTTTTTTAAAGCTGTATGTTTCTTTATACATACCCAAATACAAAACGCCCCACCATCATAAGCCAAAAGGCGTTCATTATAGCTCCTAGAGCAAAAATAAATTGCCCAATCATTGTGATTGCCATGTATATAATTGTTCCAAGTCGAATACCAAAGACGCTATCCAACAAGAAACCTCCAATAAAGCATAATATTACGTTTGGCCAGGAATAAATTGAATAGAGAAGAACAAATTTGCTAGGTGTCATGTCCAAGTCTTTCATAAAGTTGTCCTGCAATGCTCCAGGGTTATCATAGCAGAAATAAGACCCTGAAATTAAAAAAGAAAAGTTCATACAATTAGTAATTAGATGCTGTGATACTGCAACAAAAGAAAGTTCAGTGACAGATAAAATATGACATCATAGGTCAGTCAGAACTGATCAATACTCACAGTAATTAAAATGAAAAGAAAACAGAATGATTTTAGATAAGAGAAATAGTTTGGTAAGATCTCTTCATTTGTTTCATGTTGTATTTTTTTATTACGCATTTGTAAGGTGATACGGTACGGTATACCGGCACGTGCAGTGTCATTTTCTTAAACCTCGTAATATGTTTATCTGTAATGTCTACACCAGATTATTTATCAAATTTCGTTACATTTTTTCAAAAAATATATTTAACAATTTTTTATTTTGACAAGTGATTGTCTCTTTAATATTAGTTTCTATAAAGAGAGGTTATCGGCAAAAATTTAATTTTATATTGATATTCTACTACATATCTACATCCACCATTGGCGTAAATATAGAGCGACATAGATAGATAAAATTTAATACAAAGGGATTGAATCTTTGAATCTCATATATCCTGAAATTGCTTATTACAATGCTACATGCTCCAAAAAATGTAGTTTTAAAGCGCAGTTTAAACAAAAAGTTTTTAAAATACGCAAGGAATAAATATAATAATCAGATAGAATGCTTATCTATTAAATATTTTTAAAAAAATGTTACAATGTTATTTTTCAACGAGAAGACTCTTTTACTTTTCCTCTTTATAACCAGATAAAATTCCAATCAAACAAAAAAAATAGTTTAGCGGTTAATAATTCCGCATTAAATGAAGAGTAATTTCCCAAACATGTACATGAGTAACACGCAAGCTACTGGTTATCAAAGAAAATATATCCAAAGGGGAAAATCATTGTATCAATTACAAAAACTGAAAACTCCAAAATATTATTACTCAATTTTGCTGTACTGTATGTTAATAAAGGCGCGATGATTTATCTTTCTAAATTACAAACAATTGTGAATAAAACTTATGGTAGAATAAATTCTTAAGTGATTATTGATTTCCATAGTGCAATTTCTTACCAAAACCAATCAAACACATAAGCATAAGTCCAGATAGTCTAAACGGAAATCTCTTTGGGCTGCAGCATCCTGATTCCCCTAAATCATTTAATGAACTTCCTGTGGTTGATTCTGGTGTCTCCATTATTCCACCCTCCATAATGCTTCTATTTAAGAGATCCTTTGTTATCTATAAAATATATAATATCGTCCACACATCCGTCGCACAATTCTTATCGAGCTCACTGTGCCCTTCATTACACATCTGTTGATTGCATTCCTGATGGTTTCTATCTTTTGTTTACACTTGTTTACACTGTTCTATAATAAAATTCAATTAAATAACTTAACTGATAGTTTAACTAAATGTGTGAGGATAATTTATTAAATATTTGAAGAAATATAAACAAAATGTCATCTGTCACTTTGCTTGCGTGCTGTTCAGCTTCTCTAAAGCCTCTCTAAGCCCGAAAACAATGATGTGTTGGTACCTCCCCATGAATTAAGCCGCATGCGCAGCATCTCATGCGCATGCGCATTGTCGGGTCTGCTTCAGGAGGAAAATTTAGTTTTGAAATTTTACGTATTTCTCAAAGCTCCCAATAAAATAATCAGGGATTAAAACGAAACCTAAACTGAATCAAACATACTGTTCAAATTTTATTAACTAAAAACCAAAGTTTAAAGCGGACGTTTCAATAAATGAAATATTTTCCCTCCCTTGCTTCATCTTCAATGTAATTAATTCTTTGAGTTCTTAGTTTCAACCAGAAATCGTAACGATCCAATGCCTTAAATAAAAATGCTTCCATTTGTTTATTCATTCTCCGCAAAGTTTACTATGCATAGATTATTATTATTATTATTAAGATGATCAACCCACCATAAGTCGATTGCATTCAATTGCATCGCATTTTAGGTTCTGAAATTTAAAGGAACTGATTCAAATGATTCAATTTCATAATCTCATATTTATTATAAAATTCTTGACTCGAGTCAAAAAAAAGAGGATATAAAGATAATAAATTATAAGTCTAATCTTAAGGATATGATAATCAATTTAAACAACTATGCCTTTTATATTAAGAAGCAACTTCCTCCGTGGCACCCTCGAACTCAAGCTTGACCTGACACTCCTCTGGGAGTCCTTCAACATCGACTTCGGATTCTGGTGCGTTTAACATATTCAAAGTCACCTCTGCCGATTTTCCCATTAAACCTTGATTTGTAGAAGTTTGTTCCTTTTTCAGAACTTGCTGCTGTTGTGCGTTCACCTGCTGTTGAGGTTGTAAAATTTGCTGTTGCCTAATAGGAACTCCTGCCTCCTCAAATGCCTTCTTTTTTAACGTGGTTCTTATCTGGGAACTGAAATTACAAAAGACTAATGTCAGAAAGAATCTTTGGCTGACAAAGAAACTGAGTGATAGCCGTTTCTCGATAAGGACTTGTCGACTTACACGGTTCTGCTTTTGATGTGTTCGCTAATTTTATTCAAATCTTCACTAAAGGTCTTTACCGAGTGACGCAGCATCTCAATTTCCTCGTCAGTCCATTTACTGTAAAAATAAGCGTTGATATCAAAATTAACTTCAAGGTTTAATTTTAAATTATCATTTAATTGTGAACACTTCGTTTGAAACTATTCGTGTTATCGGCTATAGCGGCAAATACGTGTTTCTTATGAATTTGTAAAATATATAATCTATGAGATAGAGCTTCATAGTCACAGCCTCCTCAAACTATCTACATACTGTGATTAAATATCTTTCCTTCTCAGGATTGTTAAAAAATAACTTAAATTTAAAGATAAAAAATTGTAGAAACTCATTAATCCGCCTAATATTGGATTTGAATTTCTGATCATCTTTTATTTTCATCACGTGATCTACAATGTCTAGAATTGGGCGCGAAAAACACGTAAACAGAAAAAAGTGACGTTTGCCAACTTTTGCTTACCCGGCTGGCGAATCTGTAGTTGGATGCAATTGCATTGTTAATTCTCCGAGTTTGTTGAATGCTGCACCTGCAGCGGTGAAAATTTCACCGACCTGTAACATAGGGAAAGGAAAATAATAAATGCTCCGAAAATCAATTTCCCCGCGTATTATATATAATCTGACAGAATCTCAAACCTCTAAAACTCTAAAACATCGAATCACTAACTGAACAAGTTTTAGCAATGCAATTGCTGTGTTAAAAGGTTCTGCATTGAAAAAAATGTATTAATTTTACATTTTTTAAATCGAAATAATAGATTATTGATACAATCAAGAACGTTTGAATATGCATAGTTTCTAACCTAACCTTTTTATCATCGCAGAACATGTAAATTTAATTTAACATTCTTGTGTATGTGTTTTTCGCACAAGTATGTCCAAAAACAAGTAGAGTTAAATTATAAATCTCTAATTGTAATAAATGCATTCCCTGGCCTTGAAGAGTAAATATTATCACTAATATAAATTGTTCTTACCTTGCTTGCAGAATTCATGTTGTTGAGTTGAGTGAGTGCGTCAAATTATCACAAATTATGGCTTTGTAACAGGTGCCTTTTTTACCGACCACTAAACCATTATTACCAGATTACTAGCTTCTTGGCGCGGTAAAATTTGAATCTCTATAATCTAAATTAAAAAAGTAAGCTAGACATTGGCATGAGATTTTTATGTAAGATAAGAATTTATTTACGAAAAATTTTTATTAAATTTTTCTTTTATAAATCAGTACTTTCCTTTGCCAATTATTCTCATTACTTATCATCACGTTACAAAAATTACATTCATTCCGAAGGATATTTTCTATATGCATCTCCATATTCCCCGTATAGTTCAATTTATTTATAAGTTGAAAATCCTCAGCATTTGCTATTCGTAATCTCCTCGAAGCTTTTCGGTAACTTTTCCATTGCTGAGGTTCAACAACAATCATATCCGACATTTCGCAAACGACTTTCAGAAATTTTATTAAGCCCTCATCTCCATGATTAAGATGAATCCACATGGTAATAGAAAAACAAAAAGCTACATCAAAACGAGTTCTATTTAGACTTTCTAGATATTCAGAAACGATAGTTTGGCTACGTTTGGATAAAAAGTCTAGACACTCGAATTTTATTTTAGATGTAGAATTTTGTTCTCGGGCTCTACTTATTAAAACAGGATCGAGATCTACTCCTAAAATTGAAACTTCAAATTTTCCTTTAGGTGAAACGTTATCCTCAAGAAAATTGTAGAGCATAGATGACAAATTCTAAAAAAAAAAAATATCAAAAGTTCAGATAGCATTGATAAGTATTTATACTTCATTTTTTTTGTTTGTAATATTTACCCCAACATTGCAACCAATATCTAAAGCATTGTATTTAGAATCTAAATGCACAGACGACCATATGCCTGGTGGAAGTTGTCGTATGCGTTCCTGAGCAGGATGAAACATGTAGTAGTTTGTAAAATTACCATATCTGTGACCCTCTGGATCTGGTTTTTCACTATTTCCTTTTTCTCTTTCCATTATTCGTAACTTCCAAATAAAATATTTAATTATTGTCTACAAGGTTTTATTTTCTACCTGTGAGGACATTCTCGTGAGGAAGTGTTTAAAGTATTCTCTTGTTTATTTATTTGTTTCCATTATTATATTGTCAATTTTTGTTTTAAGAAAAACAATATCTAAACTTCACATGTATCTGGCAATTACTATTGATGACAAATGCCGACTATTATTTCACAGTTGTATATATTTAATACTGCTGCGAGTACACACTACCACGAAATTTTTAAAACCGATCAGCAGCTGAGAGAATCAGCTGAGTGAAATAGTGATTTAGTTCCTGCTGGTTTCTGCTAATCTTTGGTTCTCTATTGTTCTAGTGGTTCTATCTCTGACAGTATCAGAGAAGTCGTTGTCGTTTTGCGTTCTACAAAACTAGAATCTGAGTAGAAACCAGAATCTAGTGAAAACTGAATTCTGAATGGCGACAATGGCGTCTGCATGGGCGTCTGTCAAAAATATTAAAATGATTAACAACGGAAAAATGGCCTCTGCTGTGGAATCGATGATCCAGTTAAATCCAGATGAAAAACAGCAGCTAGACAAGCCAGTGGACCGAGAAAAGGTAATATTATTAATCTTACAATTCAGGAAATTTGTGAAATACTAAAATTTCCAATTTTATACATTTTACATGGCTAAATTCGACCTATTCATAATCGGCCAAATGCATCTAACCTCAAAAAGGTTTGTGTTCCGAGAAGTTAGAAGCGTCTAAAGTAATAATTCGTCAGCTATAATCATTACATCATTATATATATATTAAGAGCATGTGTTAATTACCATATGAGCAAATTTAGGTAACCCGGGTTTTTTTTTCAACAATTTTTAATTTTTCACAAAAAAAATAATAGTGCACAGCCATCAAGAACGTGAATGCGGACAGCTATGCACTATATTATTTTTTGAAAAAGTAAAAGTTGTAAAATAAACCCGGGTTATTTATATGTCCTCATATGTATTTAATTGCATGTATTTAATTCTATGGTGGTCATAAGCAATCTTTATTTATCATTTTCGAATCTAGAAAACATGTTAACATTTTAAAATATTTTAAATGATTAACTGATTGTATTAGATATATATGTATGTATATAATATGTATTGTTATTAATATTGTGTTAGACTTGCCCACTTCTATTACGAGTATTTTGTAACACTGGAAGGCACCACAACATAATGGACTATAGCAGGGGGAATGTTCCTTCAAACGAATTACAAATCTACACATGGTAATATCTTTTATCACCATTTATTATCAAGCTTTAAAAGAATTCGTACATACATATTTGCTTGCTTAAAGTCGTGATAAAGGTCTAATTTTTAATTTGAAATTGAATGTATTTAGTCTGAAGTGATGAGATTTTTTGAAATCAGATTTGCATTCAGTGTATCTAATTTGGTGAAGAAACACCCTTCAACCTAAATGTTTCATTTTATTTGATTTCGCTAATATGATTTATTATATTCTTCAGGATGGACGCAACTTTGCGAGAAATTACTGGACTCGTAAAAGAAGTAAATGCTGACGCTCGCAGTAAGGGAACGTATTTCGATTTTTCGTTGGTCACTCCAGAACAGAGGAATTCCGGCTACCGAATGCGAGAAATAGGCGTCACCTGCTCCGGACAGAAAGGCACCGATGACGGTAAAACACTTGCACAAGCCAGGTAAATATTTAATTTTATGTTTAATCATATGATTTGGAAACAATTTTAAGGCAATTGCTTGATTTGCAGATTCACGATAGGAGATTACCTTGATATTTCTATCACTCCACCGAGCAGGATGATACAACCAGCGATTCGACGAGGTGGACTAAGACAGTACTGATATTAAGGTTTAAAATTATTTGGACAAGTCATTATTCCATTCAATTCACTTCATAATCGTTTTCCTTAAATTAATAAAAAAATATATATGTTGATTAAATCAAACATGTTATTGTTTCTTTAACCAAATAAGTGGCACGTCCTGAAGGATTTAAACAAAATACTCCGCCAAATAGCGTGTTCCCTTTATATTATAATACAATATAATAAATAATATAATATAATTAATATAATACAAATTATAAATGTATTATATTATAATACATTTTTAATTTTAAAAAAATATTCAGTAATATTTTCATTTAAAAAATATAGATATTGCATATGCAAAATGACTACCACTTACAAAAAGTAAAAACAAATTTAAAATAATATTATTCTTACTAATATTTAATTAACTAATAGTGGAAACAAAAATTTGTGTTAGTAATGACACTGCCATAGAAGCAAAGCTAGAACTTTTACAATATTTTGACTTTGTGCAACAAGACACTCGAAAGAATAGATTTTCGTTCTGATTTTATATTAGGTACTGAGTTTCACTTAATTATAAATATAAATTCATTCATTCTGTATTGATATTTCCTGATTCATGAAGCAACCTGCAGATTTCCCATTTAGAAGTCGGCCATGTAGCATTCATATCTTTCGTGTTTATTTCTTCTATGAGGTTGAGTAATTGAACAAAAAATTCCATTATTCTTCCAGCGGTCCCGCTTCTTAAATTCTGACAATTTTTTCCTGAAACAAATTTTCTTATCAGTCAAATCTGACGTTAATTTTATTTTTTAAATTTAAAATATTTTTTAAAAACAGTGGTAAAATCACCTGCCGGATACACTGAGTCATTGATGCAAACTTTTTGCTGTGTGATAGCTGCCATAAATCTTTTTAAAAGAAAAGATTGACTATCCCTTGTGATGGGCCTTAACCGTGAAACAAATCGTAAAAGATATTCGATCACATATCTAGTCCAGGGATCTAATTTTTGTAGACACAACCGAGGCTTAAAGCATTGAATCACAATTTGACTCAAGGCGTCTGTGTTTAAAATCGGACATTTCAAAGTCTCCATCCAGTCATAGAGGAGACTTGATAAGACATGAAGATCGGTTTCTAATTCAAGACGCTGCCATGCAGTAAACCTGATGTTTAGATCAATCTTTAAATAGGTAAATATCATTAGTATACGAAATATTTAATCAACTTTTTTACTTTTTAAAAGCTATTCAATTGGAATTACCTGATAATCGTGTATTTTTCTTTTTTTCTCGTCAGATAATGTTTCGCTGTTACAAATCAATGCTTTTATAGCTTCATTAGCACTCACAGTAGTAAAAACTTGGATCTGTGCTGCGGTTTTTAAATTCATGTGGGATTGAATTTCTTTATAGCAATTATTGTCAAAAAGATCCTGTCCTCTTATACCATCGCTAAGAACATCATCGATACAATTATCGTCCAATCCTTAACAACAACAAATTTTATAAAGTTATTTATGTACATTATCATCGGTCTTAACTTACTTTGTATCTTACCTGGAAAAGCTGAAGAGCATGAAGGGGCTTCCGGTGATGCGCAAAACACATCCTCGGTAATATCGTTTAAAGTATCACTCGATGAAACAGGACCATTAAAATTATCATCATTTTTGGAAGAATCTAATACATTTTGTAAACAGTAACAATTATAAAATTTCAAAATTTAAAATACCCTTTCTTGGATTTAAATATTTATTATTCTTACTTAAATAATCGAACGACAAATCTGTTATGGATTCAGCCCATGAATATGAGTGCTTCATTTTTTCTTCCTTCTGACTGAGTTTTTCCAAGACGTGTGAAATGAATCGATGTGTGAATGGCGTATAGGAATCAGTATATTTAACTTCTGCTGGAGAATTGTCCTCTTGGCAATCACACAATTGTAAAATCCGTTCGCAAATTATAAAAATGATCTGGAATAGTTCCTTGTTATTTTTTTAGTTATATTGAAATTTATTTTCATTCAAAAAATTCTACCTTTGGAATATGTTTAAAGGTGCGTTGTTCATATCCGTGAAGAATATTGTACTGTCTTTTGAGATAAGACTGAAGACTACACGGCTTATTGCTTCTAGGAAACACAGCCATTTGTGGAAGAACGAAGTGGTCAAATTCTTGAATGCACAAAATTTGCCCTCGAGTTTGAATTGCACTAGGCCTTTTCATTCGAACAAATCTTATTGCGTCACTTGCCCTAACTCTTAAACTATAAATGAGGTAACATGCTATCAGAACACCTGTGCGGCCCAATCCTGAAAAAAATAACTTGAAATCTCAAGAAAATTCAGTGTTGAAATTTCTTATTTGCATCAATTTCATTAATAGATTTGTAATATTTAGTCAGCAGTATTCTGTCTACTAATGTCGCTCGATATATTTATATTTGACGTTTCTGAAGGGTCATTATATCATTAGTTGATTTGTTGTCACGAAATGGTTTAGTTTTCTGTACGGAAACGTTTCTAAAAATGTTTGTCTGGGAGACAGAAAGATCGATCGAACCAAACATACCATTTAACTAAATATAGCATCAAAAGATAAGAATCATAACCGTTAAGTTTTTATTGGTTCGGAAGAGTACATCAATCGATGTAATGATAATCTATTCCGTAATAACAAATTCAAGTTGGGATCTCAAACTGATTATATTATATATATATAACGTTGACTTTAGATTTCACATCTATCTTGTTTAACGAGACAGTTGTTCATTTGTCATTTTGTACATATTCATAAAGACTGCCTCATTTAAGAAATACTGATGGCTAATATTAAATTAATTTCCAAATGTCCGTTTTAGTATAAAGTTCTATTGTACAAGATGCAAATATTTGTGACATATGTGTTACAGTTTAGAAATAGCGTGCGGTAATCATTGATTTTACCAGCATGACAATGAATGGCTACTCTTCCTTCTTCAGCTGCAAAGGCTACGACCTTGACCATATCCACAAGTTTTCCCATGGTGGCTGGCCCATAATCCTTCCACGCAAAATTGTAGTAATAGACTAAACAAGTTAATTACTATTTTAGTTTACTTTGTTATTTAAATTTAGAAATATGTATACATTTTTAAAAGTAGGGCGCAGGATGTTCAGCTTTTAGATTGAAAAATATTTTTTTAAATTTATAACCAGAAATTATGAAAATCTTGTTATAGAAATTAATAGGACTTGTAAGAAAAATTAGAATATCGTAAATGCAAATGATTTCAATCTGATGATGTAAGTGAAACCTTCTAGTGACGACTAGGTCCGTATTTCTCTTATTTATAGGTATATAAATTTGCTGCATTGCATGTTTCGCTTAAGTTCTTCGATCTGTAAGGGTATTCTAACTGTAAGTCATTTTAAAACGAAATGTTTTCTGGTCAAGGGCAATTTATAAACCGATTTTTTCGTTTTCATATTTAACAATAATTTTGTATCACAATGATTTCTTGTATTCTTTGAAAATTTTAGGAGGTGGATTAAAGAGTTAGTAATATTATTATGGAAAAATTCAATGGAAAAATATTACTGCAACTTGAGAAATTTCGTGATAGTGCAAATGAATGTGTAATTAGACTAAATAGCAACTTACTGCCATTTTTCATAAAATCGTTGGGATTGTAGGAAAAACCGCTTTCTTCAAGAGGTCCGACGCCGCAGCTAGCGTGCTCGCCAGGTGTTTGCAAATTTATTAAAGTTTTAATACTCCAGCCTTGAAATTGTGCAATTATATTGTTCTTTAAAATTTGTATTGTATTGGGTCTTGCCATAGCCAGTATATCGTCCGTTACCCTAAACAAATGTTTATTTTTATTGCTGAGATAGAAATCGATTTTTATATGTTGTCAAAATGAAATATTTGATTTTCACAGACTTATGGTACATGGCTTGTTTCCCTAAACAATGTACATAATTCGAAATTTACTTAGTGGCAATTTGATTAGAAAAACTTATATTATTAATTAAAAATGTGTTTAAAACATCCAATTTCAAAATAACGAACATTAATAGGCATATAATAAACTTTTGAATAAATGTAATTTCGAGCCTTATATTTTCAGTATTCTTGAGGTGAAATGTTAATTTCTTTAAATATTTGCATAAATTGAGTTGTTTTTAAATCAAGGTCAGACATCAATTATGCTTTCTTCATTTATCACACTGGTGCTAATGTGTACTTTATGAAAACCGGAAAGAACATAACTAATTTTTTTATAATACCATTGTTATTTACGAAGAGTATAATTAGTTTTTAAGAAAACTTCAAACTCTGAAATACGTTAACAAGAAATTATAGTTTAAAATGTGAACCGTATTATTATTATTATTAATTATTCTTATTACATAAACAAATTCATTATTTATAGGTAAATAGAGAAGTTTTGTATCAGTGAATCACGATCGTATCAGACACAAGCTTGCACGCTCGCGTTTCAGGAATAAATGATTATATATCTTTTTTTTTCCATGTATAAATTTCTTAGTGTCTCGATAGAAATATTTCTCTGAAAATTTCTATGCATACATACATTATTTTTGTTACAAAGTTTCTCCATGTGTATTACAAATTGAATAAATAAAGTAAAAAAAATTAAGTTTCTTATATGATTGTGACTTAAATTTCTCTATGAATGTTTATGAAAATTTGCATTCTGTTTTTGAATCTTACCAATGTGAAAATATGTCTTTTATAGCCATGTGCGTAGGCGGCCAAGCTTTTGAATTTTCGTATTTGCAACGAGATCCTCCACAAAATATAGCGCATTGCAATGATAAAGGTGTAAACTTTCGTAAATTTTCAGAAAATTTATTATAACCCGCCTGTATTGTATTTTTATCCAACTGATTTGCTGGATGACCTGCCGGTACCAGGGATCCGATATTCATCCTAGAAAATAGATTAAATCACATTCACTAATGAAACTTTCTATAAACTTTAAATTATAATCAAATGAATCAAAATACATAAACTTTACATTCAATTTTCAGAATTTCGAGTAACTTTTTATTTTTAAAAATTCAATAAAAAAAAATGTAATGAAACAATATTTACGTTTATGAAAAATTGCACGTTTTCAATATCCATCGCATTCCTATGTTTGAAAGATTACATTTACGTATTATAGAATTTATCTTAATCTTTACTTATTTCCGTGACACGGACCGAACGGCACGCATTTCATGACCGAAATGATCAATGAAAAAAACACTTAACTCACGAAGGGTAGTTGGCGGCAGGTGTACTGTGTAGCAGTTTACAAATCCTTGCGCCTGCGTTGAATTTCTTGCCGCATAAGTCCTTTTGCAACCTATGGAAAAACTGTACAAATTTTAGCGTCATTTAAAAAAATTTACTTTATTTTATTAAAAACTTATTATACCGAAAAACAGGATAGTGAAAGGTTAAATCTGTCGAATGATTCAAATCTTTACCTCATTTCTCAAAATTCATAGTAAATTCGCAAAAATGCTCTGTTTGACGCCGCGGGTGTCCTTATAATTTCAGATCTGTTTCTCGATCATAAGAAACATATGTGTTTTAGTTATTTTTGTAAAAAGAAATGATTTCAGTTAACAGGTAAATTTGACAATGCCTTTTAAGTTATTCATTGATCTTTCTTTTTATTACCAAGAAGACCCATTAAACGAAAAAAGATTCAAAAGAATTTATCAAAGTAATATTTATGCCAGGACTTATAGATCCGTTTTGTGGAACTTTCCGGATTCATGAGAATTTTGTTTAGGTTGGAATATTACGCTCAATTCTTATTTTAGCAATAGATGAAATGTCTCATTTTATCCGTGTTAATTCTGTCATACTTTATTTTGAGGTTATGTTTGGTCAGATTTTTTTTTGGTAGATTCTGTCTTTGAACATTCTTCATTTGGAATTAAGTAGAATTTATGCAAATTTAGAAATCAATTATGGTGAATGAGAATATAGATTCGAATATGCACAATTCTAAAAATGGCTTTATGTACAAAATTCTCATGAATCCGGAAAGTTCCACAAAACGGAGTTATAAGCATGTTATAAGTCCTGGCACAAATATTACTTTCAATTCTTTTGAATCTTTTTTCGTTTAATGAGGA
>JAUESI010000009.1:2135836-2152743 GCA_032275145.1 Synergus laeviventris
TTCCAAGAATTACAAATTTCCAAGAATTGCAAATTATAAATTGTCAAGAATTACGAATTAGACATTTCCAAGAATGACAAAATTTCGAAGAATTGCAAATTATAAATTGTCAAGAATTACGAATTAGACATTTCCAAGAATGAAAAATTACCAAAAATTATGAATTAGACATTTCCAAGAATTGCAAATTATAAATGGTCAAGAATTACGAATTAGACATTTCCAAGAATGACAAATTTCCAAGAATTGCAAATTATAAATTGTCAAGAATTAAGAATTAGACATTTCCAAGAATTACAAATTTCCAAGAATTGCAAATTATAAATTGTCAAGAATTACGAATTAGACATTTCCAAGAATGAAAAATTACCAAAAATTATGAATTAGACATTTCCAAGAATTGCAAATTATAAATGGTCAAGAATTACGAATTAGACATTTCCAAGAATGACAAATTTCCAAGAATTGCAAATTATAAATTGTCAAGAATTAAGAATTAGACATTTCCAAGAATTACAAATTTCCAAGAATTGCAAATTATAAATTGTCAAGAATTACGAATTAGACATTTCCAAGAATGACAAATTTCCAAGAATTATGAATTAGACATTTCCAAGAATTGCAAATTATAAATTGTCAAGAATTACGAATTAGACATTTCCAGGAATTGCAACATATAAATTGTCAAGAATTACGAATTAGACAGTTCCAAGAATAAAAAATCGGAAATTTCCAAGAATTACAAATTATAACTTTCCAAGAATTACAAATTTCTAAGAATAACAGATTCAAAAATGTCAAGAATTACGAATTAGACCATTCCAAGAATTGCAAATTATAAATTGTCAAGAATTACGAATTAGACATTTCCAAGAATAACAAATTTCCAAGAATTGCAAATTATAAATTGTCGAGAATTACAAATTATACAGTTCCAAGAATAAAAAATTGGAAATTTCCAAGAATTAAAAATTAAAATTTTAGAAGCATTAAAAATTATAACTTTCCAAGAATTACAAATTTCTAAGAATAACAGAGTCAAAAATTTTAAGAATTACGAATTAGACCATTCCAAGAATTGCAAATTATAAATTGTTAAGAATTACAATTTAGACATCTCCAAGAAAAACAAATCGGAAATTAACAAGAATTATCAAACACATAATTTCCAAGAATTACAAATAAAAATTTTACGAGCATGAAAAATTATAACTTTCCATGAATTACAAATTTCTAGGAATAACAGATTAGAAATTATCAAGAATTACGAATTAGACATTTCCAAGAATGACATATTTCCAAGAATTGCTAATGGCGTGAGTAATAATAAACAAGGCATTGTGTTAAGAATTTCGGATCGAAGTTTTTCCAAACGTTTTTAAAATTCATTACTTTTTCGTTTTATAAACACATTTTCCCTCTAGAATTATAATTTTTCGATATAATGAGATTATTTTTCAGAAAGTAGAACTTCGTATTATTTTGAAAACAGTTAGACTGAGGAAAAACAGTTTAAAAGACTTTTCTGAGAAAAGTATATGTGTATTGTTTCCGAGCTTTTGAATAATATTTAGAGTTCGCTCAAGGTCAAAATTACATTAGAAATAAAGTTTTAGAATCAAACTGCTATAGGAATAACTGATTTCAAGGAATCAAAGCAATTAGAGCATTTGAAAGAATTTCCAAGAATACGTACAAGGAGTATTCAAAATAATTCTTGATTATTGCAAGATAAATTTATGGAACTCATGGAATAATTCATTAAAATAAGAAAAATTCGAAATAATTTAAGATTATATAATGATGAATTAAATATTGATTCATAAAAATTTAAGGGCATGTGATACTTTACCATAAGAACAATTTAGTTTCCCCAACTTTATGTTCGCAATAATAGATATTTCTTGCTATAATAATAGAGGCCATTTACCTACATGTACGAATATTACGAATAGGAGGTAACTGACCTAGTTTTGCCGAAAACGCGATTTTTATAAGCCAACATTTTTTGACATTATTTTGAAAACAGTTCGTCTAAGGAAAAAGAGTTTCAAACAAAAGTCCATCTTTTATCTCTTACACATTTTTCCACTAAAATCATTGCTTTTCTAGAAATGTCATTACTTTTCATAAAGCACAATTACGCATTGTTTTGAAAACAGTTAGTCTGAGGAAAACCCGGTTTAAAGTCTTTTCTGAGAAAATTGTCAGTGAGTTGTTTTCGGACTTTTGAATAATATTTAGAGTTCGCTCAAGGTCAAAAATAAATTAAAAATAAAGTTTTAGAATCAGCCTGATGGAAATACCTGATTGCAACGATTCAAAGCAATTATGAGCATTTTGAAGACTTTCCAAGTATCACAAGGCATATTCGAAATAACTCTTAATTGTTTCAAGATCTCCAAGGAATTAAAAGAATTCCAAAGAATTAGAAGTTGACTAAACAAAGTCAGATGTGAACGAAAGCTAAATTTCATATATTTTTAAAATTCTTTTTTACTTTTTGTGACTAAAATTTGACGTATCACGTCCTGAAATAAAAAATGGAAAGAACGAAAGTACCAAAGGATCCAAGACCCTTCGGGACATTTAACATGTTCTCGATGTTCTCGCTGCAAAGTGCGGCGTCACATACTCTCTCGATGCAGAGAAAACCACTTCTACACAGCCGCACAGCGGCGTTAGCATTGTTATCACCACCCTAGATATCATCGTTCCGTTGTTGATTCATTCAAAGCGTTGAAAGAAACCGTGGCCCCCTCAGTCTCCCGTTATTCTCGGGTTTGCCGACGCCAAATCTATTTCTCCGAATGTGTTATACATATATACTCATTCCATACATAAGTACACGTGCACATACACATTTTATATATCTACACGATAGATTCTGTATGTTGAATAGAATGGGATACGCTCTCGTTTTGTAACGCGAATGAAAGGTTGCGGTATTGGGGCAGCTTGATAGGGAAAGAAAATTACTTTTTTTCTTTAGCCTCAGAAATATACTGAAATTTTTCGTTGTATTCCTATACCCATTGAACAAAATGCGATATAGAGCTTCTCCACTCACATTCAAATATAGAATGTATACCACCAACTCCAAACACCCACAACCCTCGTCCTTTTGTGCCTTCAGAATCTCCAGTTAGATTCTAATACAATCGTCAAAAATACATTTTTCAATCAAATTCATTCCAAGCTTCATCCATTCTCATAATTACAATTCTTCTGTGGTAAACCCGAGCTTTGAGGTTCTTCAACAATATTTTTATATCTTACACGTATTTACCATATATTTACCATATACATATCTTGATTATTTGTTGCATTTGTATCTTTTGTTTGGTGTTCCATTTTTAGTACAGAAATCCAAAATTAATTCAAGGAGATGTGAAAATATCTCGTGGAGTTAAAATTTTTGGAAAATATGAATTCTTTAAGTTCTCCTACCTGTAAAAGAGCAAAGAATAATTTCGACCATGTACTCGAGGACAATTCGAACGACAAACGTGATCCATTATCTCATTAAAGCATAAAAAAGACGAGTGTTGCGCAGGCGTCGCAGGTCTACCGGAAACGATTATTAAGTCCTGCCCATTGTTGCAGCCTTCACTAAACGGAATGCAATTCATAAAAGTTGACCATTTGGCCGGAGGAAGTCGTATAATTGGGTTGGTCTCCCGAACCTCCGGATGCAATTATAAATCGTCTTATTCTTCAACTCTTTTTCTATTGATTCAGCATAAATCAAATTTTTGTATCATTCCTATCCCGGAAAATGGTATTAAATCTCTTCAGGGTCATCAGATATTTCATGAGATAATAATATGAATTATATTAATATGAATTCTAAACCTTAAATGCCTTCCAACAAAACTATCATTCTATTTAGATCAATCAACGGAGCAACCCCTCCGAAAGTGTATAGAGTTACATTCTAATTCAAAGAACTATCATTCTAATTCTTCTCTCGCAATAGAAGGTAATTATATGAGAAAATTTGACCAAAAAATGTTCACAGCGTGCTAATAATCGAATTGAATTTTTTCTTTCTTTAACACTATGGCCATAAACCTGTACCCTTAAGGGGAATATTGTATAGGATATAGGTGAAGGCACCTACACTGGTTTGGGAAGACAATTGCTAGGAAAAGAATAGCTCCGTAAATGTGGTAGCGGAATAAAAGAATACGGAATAAGAACTGCTAGTGTATAAGGGAGAGGTGGTTTGTATATATATATATATATATAGCGATTCAGGAGAGACCGGAGGGGGTGGCACCAAGCACCTATACATTTAAATAAATAGCGTTTCATTTTAACTTTTGTGCGCGCGTTACTGTCCGCCTGACAATGCCTGAAACAAAGCGCCCTTCTATTGTTTGCGAAATAAAAGACCGCCGGCCCCTCAACATGGCTGCCGACGACGACTATAACTATACGCGCCCTACCATCTACATCTTCACTTCCATCCTCCTTAATTCTCTTTTCTAACCCTTACACATGCAACACGAGATTTTTCCGGAAAAACTGTTGTTAGGCTGAAAAAGAGTTGTTTAAATTTTAGAAAAGAAAGTGCCTTCTAATTCTGAGGAGGCCAATTTTAACGGTTGAATTTCAAAAGAGGAAACTTGCTTATATTAAAAAACCTTTCGACATTTTTTATTCCAAGTATTTCAAGCTTGAAACATGTATCTCGAAAACCAGGCGAATGTTCTGAAGTGGTTACATTATAGAAACATGCATGTGGTGAAGTACGGCCGAGGGCTGTTTTAGATAGCGTTAAGAGGGGGTGGGCAGATCAACTTTAGTATATAGGAGTGTGGCCTGAGGTAGTTACGAACTTAATGAAGCTGTTTTCCGTTTAATTAGAATCTTGAGGTGATCCTCCTATTCTTAGGCGAGTCTCGCGGTTAATCCTTCCTCGCGGTATTAAGACGCTAGCCGTTTCTTACTTCATGACGCGAGCACAATATACCGAATATATTGCCATCGAGCTTCTGCACTTGAGGGATTAAGCCCTTCGCAAACTTGATTAAGCAATTGTTAAAACAACCAGCTCCCTGATATTCATTCTCCGCAAACTATTTTCTTTTGTTTTCATTTCAATATAAAATCATCTCTGCAGCATTTTGTGATCTTTATCAATTTCATCTTATTCATTATTTTCAACATTTTGCTTCCTCATAGAGGATGCTTTGTATTAAACTTTCCTCAGTTAATAAATATCTAAACAACGTTCTAATCTAAAGTATCTAAAGAATTTTTCAAAATATTGAATTTAAACATTTTTATTTACATATATAATTTTTGTAAAATTGATTTTTCCACTATAATAAGTCCTCAAATAATCAAAATTCACAGCTTATGTAAACGGAGGAAAGATTTCTTGTGTCAAGACGAATCGATTGGCCTGACGTATTTAAATCTGTCGAATGGAGGTATTTCTCTGTTCGAAAATCAATTTTATAAAAAGTTTGGGATTTTTTTGTGTATAATGCATTTTTAGGTCACCAAAAACTATTCCCACTGGTAAAATAATAAATAAAAAAAACATCATGTTCTTCGTTCATTTTAACCTTCAGAACTTTTCAATCATCGAAAGCGATAATTTGATAATCTTGATAATCAAATCGTGGTGTAGGTCCTGGTATAGGGATTTTTATTTTCATAAAAATATTTTGAAATAATTAGACATTTATAGAGGAACGATATAGAAGTAATATTTCATTAATACCAATCTTACATTCGTATTTCCACCTTAATATACCTAATGTAATAAAAATGAGATACTGTTAATAATGAAACAGGGGATTTTAAAGAGTTTTCCATTTAAAACACGAAAATCAGCTAAAAATAGGGAATTCTCAACATTTTACTCAAAAATTATTTATGAAAATATAAAAGATAGTTATATTTATATATTGGAAAATGAACTACCATTGTTGACAATCACGACCTATTTTTAAGAACTTCAAGCAGGATTTCATAAAATTATTATTAAACTACATTTGGTTTTCAAATTACTTTAAAGTCTTGAAACTTTTTTGAATGTTTTGAAATTCCTTAAAATTACTTGAAGTCTCTTGAAATCCATTCACATTTTTGATAACTGAAATTTCCTGAAAATTCTGAAATTTTTAAAAATATTTTTTTTAAATTTTCCGAAATTTTGTAATATAATTAAAAAAATCTCTTGAAATCCCTTTAAATTTCCTAAGATTTCTTCAGATCTCTTTAAATTCTCTAAAATTTCTTAAACTACTTGAAGATGTCGTGCAAATTTTAAAATCTTGTGAAAATTGATGAAAATCCTTAAATTTTTTAGAGTTGATTTAAATCCTTTTAAATTCTTAAAAATCACTTGAAGTCTATTAAAATTGCTTTAAATTAATTAAAATCACATTAGAAAATCTTGATATCCTTGAAATCTTGTAAAATTTCTTAAAATCATTTTAAATTCCCTGCGGGATCCTCTTAATGTCATTTAATATCTTTTAAATACTTAACAAAAATGTTTAATTACTCTGAAATTTGCAAACTTCCGTGAGTTATTTTGAAATTCTTTAAAGATTCCTTAAAACTGCGTGTAGAATTTTTGTTTTCAAAAAATGATCTAGTTAAGTAATCGAATATTCCAAATAATGAATCCAGAATAGCTCTTTCATCTTGATGGGATAATGACGGCCAGTTTTCCCTACGTGGGAGACCACATTAGAACTAGGGAAAACTGGCTAGGACCCCATCAAAATGTGTGCACGGACATAAGTCGCGTGTCAATGCATACCTCCATACTCGTTGATGATAACATATAGATATAGAGAAATGAGCATTTGAGGTGGTTATGTATGACGAGGGATGTATTATAGGAGCAGTAGAGAGTATGAAGAGAAACACGAAGTTCCTCAGTAAATCACCACGGCCATGGCTTCGTTACGCGTCCATTTGCCGTCAGCTGAAAGACACCAATTTATAATTATTGCATTCAATCGTGCCAGCACCGCACTCGCGACGCCAACTCTCTAGCATTCGATATTACCAGCTATTGTGCAGTTTAGATTCTATGCCTTCTCCCTCTCCATGGTAACTCTCAACCACCCTCAACCCTCCAACCCCCAAACCCACTCCTTCAACCCCTTCAACCCCCTCTCCCCCCACACCCCATTTTCTCCTCTTTTGCAAGTCTCCACCTCATTCTCTGATGTTTCGTAGTTTATAGAGTCCCGTTTACATCTCACGGTACTTTACAACCAAAATGCACTCGGATTTCCTTCATAGGTCGTATTTTCCTGAACTAATGTCGAGATTCACTGACTTGAAAGACATTTTAATCTCTCTTGTATGCAAATGTAATTGATACTTTTAGTTATAATACATTTTAGTTTTTTAGTAATATTTTAATGAACAATTTTTGTATGGTAATTTAAAACTGAAGATGCCTTCCACGTGCAGAAATTGCCCAATTTGACCCTGTTTAAAATGGGTTTCTGACGAGGCCTTCTTTTGAATGTATAATTATAGGCATTTATAAGGAAAAGGTATACTTACAATTAGTAGTAACATCTTATTCATATGGTTTATAATGAAACAGGGCGTTTAAGAGTTTTCAAAATCAAAAATCGATAAAAAATAGGGAATTCCTAACATTTTTCAAATTTAATTATTTATGAAAATATATAAGATAGTTTAAAAATATATATATAGTTTTATTTTTGAAATTATTTTTCTAACTTTCACCATAGGCTGAACCTTGCACGGAAAAACCTCAAAAATTGAAATATCCATATGTAGTAAAATCTATTCAAATATTCATTTGTTCTTTTTTTTCCACATATAAAATTTTGTTTCCATCTATAAATTTTAAACAGCTTTTCACAAAAATTATTATTAAACTACATTTTATGTTTATATTTGTTTTCATAATTTTTAATAACTAGAGATTTATAAAAGAGATTTCAAAGGATTGCTAAGGATTACAGATTTCAAGAGATTTAACTAATTTTAAAGAATAAAAAAAAATTTTTTTCAAATTCATTCAAAATCTTGAAAATTTTTTGGATTTTTTAAAAATTTCTCAAAGGCATGTGGTAATTACCATATAAGAGCAAATTTAGTTATCCTAAATTTACGATTTTAATAATAAATTTTTTTTGTTCAAACTAGACCATTTACCTCTGTACAGAACGGGGGTAAAAATTTAAAAAAAATTTTTTAAATCACTGTAAATCTCTTGAAATCCTTTCACAATTCTTGATATCTTTGAAATTTTTAGGAATTATATAAGTTTTTTTATGACACACTACTCTTTTGGCTAGTTTTAAAATATAATTGAAATACCTCAAAGTCTTAAATTCTCTTATCTGATCTAAAGTAGTAATCAATCAAAATTATGTTAAAATAAAAAAATATTGCATCGTACATTACATTATATTTAATTACCATAGTCCTGTTAAATATGTATTAATCATTATCGTATCATATGTACATGTAATTATCATATACATATAGTTAATTAATGTACAATTTTATATAGAAGTTACTCCCATGCTTTAATTTTCCAAAAAACTTCTTCATACATCAGAAAAATATTGTAATAGTTTTTCCTTGAAAAGCTCCAAGTCATATTCCAGTATTATTTTTGCATTATGTGCCTTTCCAGTCGTATTCATATAATCAACGATAACTGATCCCTTTGCCGCTCCATCATAAACAGGTGTAACATTTGTTACCAAGAATTTTTTTACCATATCAGGCCAAAGTGTGACAGCTATTGCTACTGCGTCTACTTCTGACCAAGTTGACTTTTTTCCAATACCAATTCGCTCCACGTTATTTAGAAACTCCACTGTCGAGGTGTTTAGTTGTCCAAAAACATTGTTTCGCCAGTCCTGATCAAAACATGGGAGTTCATAATTTCAACTAAGTTGACATTGGAACTATATAATATGTTATGTGAACCTATTATTGATTACATTACTATTGAATTAATTATTACCTTCCCAACTTCAATATTTGAGACAGTTTCCCAAGGTATTAAAGTGCATGGTTTTGTAGTCGAGTTGAGTACAATGAAATTACTTTCGGGATCAACAGCAAAATTAAATTCCACGTTAGGTCCTTCGTTTCCCACTCCAGCAACAGATGAGCCCAGAATGATTAATTCATCCACACTTTCAATGAATTTCGTATCTAGTTTCGTAGCCAAAGCTATATTTGTTACAGGTCCGAGTGCAATTATACTTACTTCACCTAAAATATTGAAATTAATGGTAAGTGATCACCTGAAATCTGCAATCTTGTTTGTACATATTAATATATATAGGCAAACAGGAATTTAAAGATAGAGATCATTTGCAGTATATCATTTGCTTGAATAAATACTAATTCTAATTCTTATTAGATAATTAGAATAACTCGTTTGATAAAAAACTATGTCACCTGGATTAGACTTCACAATATCCACTAAAGCCACAGCTGCGTATGTAGACCTATTAATCTCAGCGGTAATATCTTCATTAAATTTAAAGTCACCAAATCCATCATTCCCAAAAAACTTCGTACCTTGAAATTCTCGAATCAACGATTTCTCTGCTCCTCCATAAACTGGAATCTACGAAAATGATATTTTTATCCAATAATGTGTATTAATACTTTTCCATACATCCAGCTACACAAAGAGACTTACATCATTCCTCTTTGCAATGCTTAATATTTTAAGAACGTTTACTTCTACAAGTTTCTCTTCCGTGTTACCATGAGTGCAAGTAATTGCTATTATCTCAATATCTTCATTATGAAGTGCTTCATATTTTAGCGCTAATAGGATAGCTAATGCATCATCGCCTCCAGCATCCGTGTCTATAATGAATTTTCTTGGCTTTGCTGATAAATTCGCTTGACTTTTTGCCCCCAGAAAAAATGAAATTTTAGTTAGTATTCTATTTATTTTAGTGATTGAGTAATCATTATAATCATTAGTATTATTTTTGTGAATTTTATTCATTTCTTACCTTGTATTGAGTATTCCTAATAAAAATACGATTACTAAGAGAAATCCTCGTAGATCCATTCTCTAGATATATATTTCCAATGTGACACTATTAAAGGAAATAAAAAGGACTTATATATAACAGTTAAAAACGATTATTTATTGTGATCTCTGTGTGATGTTTCGAGCACTTTATACGAAATATGACTGATGATTGGAAACGGATGTAATATACTTGTCACAATGCATCTTATCTATAATTCTATTCAAGTTACTGTATAAATAGCTGACGTTTTGTTATAAGGAGGAATGCATACAGTTTAACACACATGTCATGCAAGTTTTTTTACTCATGGAATTGAGATTTACATGAGTAATAAATTGTAACCGCAATCAGGAAGTTGGCATAAAATTACCTATTACAATCACAGATAAAGAAATAGTATCGATGATTGCCTGCATACCTATACGATTCTTCAATTTTATTCTGATATGTTTTAATTTAAAGTGGGAAGAATTTCTTTTTAAAAAAATCAGTAACCATAATCAAGAATGAAAAATGTAACGTATTGTAAAAGTAGAAACTTCTACGTTCAATTAACATTTCAATATTTCCCACTTCAAATATCTACTGCAGAATAATTTCTATAACTAGCTAAAGTGGATATTAATGACAGTTCAAGTATTACGTAACCCTTTTGTTATCTTGTCTCTCTTTATTTCACGGGAGTCAATTCTTTCTTCCTCAAACTCATATTGTTCTCAAGACTTAAATCTTATTTTTTATATATTAATTTTTAAACAAATGGTAAAGCAAACATTTATTTTATTTACATATATATATATATATATATAACCATTACAAATTTTTGAAACTGAAATCTAATATCCATTTTAATAAATATATTTCATATACATATACATATACATTTAATAAACTCTCCATCAACAATATTGGATCATATTAGTTAATTTTACATTATACTTACAAGAATTCGTAGTGCAGTAATATACTCTACAATAAACACTGGTGATCACGTGGTGTCAAATAGAGCTAGAGATCCCAGTAAAGTTAGTAATTTTATCTATCACAGTTTCTTTCTGTTGGCAAACCTGACCTTATCACGCGTCCATTCGCTGAAGAATAGATCAGAATATAGATCTTTATACATCAAACACTTCATTTACAAACTACATGAACATTATCATAAAAAATTATGCTTCAATAAGAAAAATATCTCAGTAACTTTTCTTTGTAGAGCTCAACATCATATCCTTGAATAATTCTTGCATTTGGTGGCTTTCCAGTGAAGTTTTGATAATCAACGAGAACAGTGCCTGCACCGGCACCATTATAAACAGGAGTAACATTTGTAATTAATGATTTTGTAACCAAATTGGGCCATATATTTATGGCCACAGTTCTGGCGTCAACTGGTGTCCAATTTACATCTGTACAACAGATATAAGTCCCCTCAGCTTTATTTAAGAAATTTACAGCTGTTGAGTTAAGGTTTCCAAAAACGTTCTTTCGCCATTCCTGATGAAAAAAAAGAAACTGTTAAGCATTTTAGCAAAAATGAAATAAGAACAATTTACTTTTAACTCACATTTGAAATTGGAAAATTTATCTCTATATCCCAAGGAACTAATGTAACTGGTTTTTTAGTGGAGTTCATGACTATAAAGGCACTTTCGGGATCAACAGCAAAATTAAATTCAATATTTGGAGCTTGATTTCCATATCCCTTAATTGTCGAACCCATTATGATCAATTCTCCCACGTTTTGAATGAATGTTGAATCAAGTTTTGTAGCCAATGCTATGTTTGTCAGAGGTCCAAGTGCAACTATAGTTAATTCTCCTAAAATAAACAACACTGTTATATTTCAATTGTTTCTCGACATTTCCCAAAATTCCATGATTTTTTAAATTGAATCACAATATAAGAAGTTAAAAAATCGTACCAGGATCTTTTTTTACTAAATCTATTAATGCTACAGCTGCAAATTTCGACCTATCAACTTGTATAACAATTTCTTCGGGAAATTTAAAGTCATTAATTCCATGATAACGAATGATTTCAGTCTTCACTATAGGTCTTTCTGCGCCCGAATAAACTGAAATCTGTAGGAAAGTATATTATTTACCATCAAGTTAGATCTTTAAAAACAATTGTTATAACATACATTATTTCTTTTAGCAACCGTTAAAATCTTAAGTACAGTTTCCTCAACAATTTTTTCATCAATATTTCCATGTGTGCAAGTAATAGCAATTAATTTAATATCTTCTTCATGAAATGCTTCATATTGTAAAGTCAAAAGAATAGCCACAGCATCATCTATTCCACCATCAGTATCCAAAATCAACTTTCTTGGTTTCTTTACATTTTTTTCCAATGGGTTTCCTTTACTGTTACGATATTTATTTAAAAAGAGATGTAAAATAGTAAAATAATGTTTATTTAATCATAATAATTATAAATTGTAGCTTAGTACCTTACCTTGCGTAAAACGTTGAAAATAATGATAAGATTAATAATAAGACTGTTGCTATGCGAGTTTTCATGTTATAAAATATAAGGCATTGTATACATTCTTCAGTTATTAAATAATAAATTTGTAATTACGAATAACAGGAAGTTATGGTTGATATTATACTATTGGTTATCACTTATTGGCTTTCAGTTATTATTTACTAAAATGAATTAGTAAACGAATGTGCGCTATCTCTTTATTAATGTCTTACTAATTCAAATTTAAAGACGTTAAAAAATATGTTCCAAGTACATTTATAAAGAAAAATGGTATAAGCTGCAAAGTCGGATAAGATTAAGTATTCAGTCTTCAAGATAACAAATTTATTCTTTGATAACGTATTTAAAAAAAAATAATTTATCCTCTTTATCTCGTAAGTCTTTGTTAATGAGAGAAATATTTATTATAGAAGCTATATGTTTTTATACCTAATCGTAACCATATACTATAATATATAAAGCCATTATCATAACTAAGTACTCTTACTAATCTTACTATATACATTTAAAAAGTGCCAAAAACAATTTCTTGGACTTAATTGGTCAACTTTGCAAACAAATTTTTCTACAGTTAATGTACATAAAAAATGCAAAGAAGAGAAAAGATAAGCAGAGAGAAGAGAAGATCGATAAATAGGTTGTGCACTGCACGATTGGAGATTGCAATTTGCGGAATAGACGTAGGATAACGGTTTTATAGAAAAGAGGATGGTGGCGGAAAGGCGGCAGAATGCAACGAATTTGAAAGAGCAAGCCCTGCGCCTGCATACGTAATGCCATCCGCCATTGTCAACCGGCGCCCCCTTTTGTCTACGGTGGCGCGGAACGAGCCGCGGAAAATTCTGATCGCACCCGAACCGTATCGATCTTCGACCGATCATTTGCATGCTCATTGTTCGCACATCCGACAAAATTCCGCGGGAACAATATTCCCGATGTCGCTGGGCCAAACGCTTCCAAAGATTCGTCCTGCATAGAAAGAACCCAGGCCTCACGCCCGCGCAGCGTCGGGTGCCCCCATAATCGTTTCCGGTCATTATGGTCCCATTGCGAACATCCATCTTTCCACTAATCAACCCTGCATTTTTATTGGTGAAAAAAAAATAAATTTAATTTCAAATTACTCTGAAACAATGTATTTATATATTTCTCTTATGTTGATCATCTTTAAAACCCTTCATCCTTCTTCTTCCTGCTTCTACCACCCTTCTAACTTCTCCATCTCACCACCGTTGTTCACCCATGTTCCAGTTCTCTCCTTTCACTCTTCTTTTTCTTCTATTCCCTTCATTGGGCCATGTGGTTTATGGAAGATCTCCATTTGCCTGATGCAAGCCATAAACTTTACTTCTCACTTCTCATCCCCCTACCCCCTGTTCTCACTTCACCCTTTTTCCTTCGTCTCATTTTTTCAGTTTTCCATAACTTTTTCCTCCTAAGTTGTGTGAAGATAACAGGAATAGAAGAAAAAGGAGAGTGGGAAGTGGAACATGGATGAAGAAGGGTGGTAGAAGAGTGAGAGGGGTAAATGAGAAGAGAAGATGGAGAAGAGAGGAAATTGAGATAAAGGTGATTGGTGAAGGAAAAAGGGATTAATGACAAGGAATATGGAAGAAGGGAGTAGCAGGATTGAGGATTGGGAAGGGGTAGGGATAGGGATAGGAGGGGAAATACTAGAATGAGGAAAGGTGTACAAAATAATTAATGCTGATGCTATAATACAGTTACGGACAGAATGTTATAAATTTTAAGTTAATACAATTAATGAGAGAGCTTAGAAGCTGTGACATAATTAGTTTTAGGCAATATTGTGTCACTGATTGTTGGAAATGAGATTGTTTGAAAAGGAACAATGAAATGTGATCCATTTTTGATTAGATCTCTGACCTCGCTTCCACGAGGGGAGCCTTAGAAGCTTGCGCGCTTCAGAAATCGCAGCACAGCACCAGCACCCATTTTTTGTCCATCTCTCTCTAACTATCTGCCTATTGTCCACATTGTTACGCGGTGGCGTCCTTCTTCCGCACATTGTTTCGGCACATTGTTCCACGGTGACTCGCGCGTCTTTCTCCATTCACTCGTCGTTACGTCGACGCATTGTTTCCTCGTTGTCGCGCATCTTCGTCTTCCCCATAGCCCACAGGCTATGATAGTATTCGCCCTGAGTCCACATTATATAACATTAGTCATTATATACCTAGTAGAAGCTTCCACTCCCGCAGAAACATTTCCGTTCTTCGGCTTCGATGATCGTTTTTAATACTATCGACTTTTGTATGTCATGCATGGTTCTTCCAGCCATCATTCATTTTTCGTAGGGTCTATTTTTGTAGCTTTACAATGTTATAGATAAGTAAAAAAATCTTTATTTCATGTGACATGAAATTTTCATAACTATATTTGTACTCTGATACACGGAGAAAAATGGAAGGTCAGCCTGACCTTCTAGATGGTCAGACGGACTCTATAGAAGGTCGGCTCGATCATCTTAGAGGGTCGATTCGACCATCATGGAGGGTCGTTTAGATCATCCCGGAGAGTCGTTTTCAATGTCACTACTTCATTTCTTGTGATTACAATTATTAACTTTACCAATATTGTAAATTACACAGGAGCACAAGTGTTTTACCAACAAAGTAGTGGCTACAACTCATACCATCTCTACTAGTAAAAGGCTAGTTATCTGACAACTAACCATTTTTCAGCAGGTTGATCCCGTGCAGTATTTTGTAAGACTGTAAGGGGAAGGTGGTTGTGGATAAGGGGTGGGAGAAGTTGGGAGAGTACGTAGGCAGATTTAATTAGCGTAGACCGACGTTGGTCCTCGAGGGATGCCGGGGGGTAGAAAGGGGGTAGTTGGAGCGTTAAAGTTAAATGACGGTTGGCGGTTGCTTATTCTTCCCAGCAACTGATGCTTGATAATCTGCAAAACCCCTCCCTTCCACCCACAGACTCTCAATTCTGCCCGATAGTTGGTTGCCTGGGCAGGCCAATTCTCTCAATGGAACAACTCAGCCACGGACTCAGCTTAATTGTAGTCGCTACGTCTCCTCTTCTTATTTTCATTCATTTAATACTAAACTGCAATTTTTATCTTCTATTTTAGAGAGCTAACCAACTTCCGACCACTTCAAAATTATTACCTTGCAAAATTTTTCGATATATATATATATATAATATATATTCCTAATCGAAACTTTTTACTCATATCCTGGATCCCAAGAAGGACATTGAGACCCGACCAAGATATTGACTAAATTTTTTAAATAATCCAATCTTAAAAAAGTGATGTTACCAATATATCGAACACGTGATTGGTGTTTTGGAAATTGCACGAATTTTTGTAAATGTATCGAATTCGAAAACTATCTTCAGACTATTTTCGTTATCAAAAAGAATAAGTATAATAAGACAGAGAATACGAATTTTATGAAATTTATTGAAACTTTAGAAGGGATTAAAGGATTTCACGGTATTTTGAGGGATTGTATGAAATTTATTGTGATTTTCAGAAATTTAAAGGGATTCAAGTATATTTCATGGAAATTTAAAGAATCTAATAATATTTTGTGGATTGTATGAAACTATTTGAAATATGCCTGAAATTAGACCAGTTTTTATACTTCAAAAATTTCGGGAAATTTCTCTAATACTTTAGGGAATATCCCTAAAACTTTTGAAAATTTATTAAAAATGTCTTAAAATTGAGTAATTTATTGAAAAAATCAGGAAATATTCCCTAAATCTTGCTGAATTAAAAAATACCCACTAAATACTGGGAATTGTTCCAAAAAATTTTTTATTTTCTATGTTAGTTAGTTAAATTTTTTCTAACGTTCTGAATTTCAAAATTTCCAAATCTATAAATAATGTAATGTTTTTGGGTAATTTAAAAAAACCCTTCCCTTCTGTCACAAAAAGAAAAAAGTCACGCAATGAGAATTTGCCTCCCTTACAATTTTAGGGAAAATTTCTGGAGAAATAACAGAGTTTCTGCAGAATGCCTAAATGAATGAAGATTCAATAATGAATAACATAAAGTTGCTTAGTAACCTGGGCATTCTGCAGAAGCTCTGGAGAATATTTTTACCTGGCAAATTAATCCCTCGGATGATATTTACTAGTTTAAATAAATAATCTATTAAAAAGTGATGTATTGGGAGTTTCATTAAAGTTTGGAGAGTCAATGGAATTAACTCGATTCGCGAAACGACACAGGTGGTGGTGTGATGAGGTCGATGCAGTGCCCCGCAGAAGAGACCACAATAGGATAGGGATAGAAATAGCGATACAGAAGAGGGAAAGAGAGAGAGAGAGAGAAACAGAGCGAAAAGAAGAATAGAGAGGGAGTGAGAGACAGAAAGACCCTGTCCAGCTCGC
>JAUESI010000009.1:2152843-2171594 GCA_032275145.1 Synergus laeviventris
AGAGAGAGAGAGAGAGAAACAGAGCGAAAAGAAGAATAGAGAGGGAGTGAGAGACAGAAAGACCCTGTCCAGCTCGCTCAATTCGCTCGTTCGCTCGCTCGCCAGCAGCGTCATCATAAGACCTCTTTGTTCTCCGGCAATTTCAGCGGCATTGTCACCGTCAACAATGTCCACTTGACATTCTCCTTCTCGCTCCCACACATTGTTAACTCATCCCCAGGTCTCGTTCAATCATAAAGCACATCGTAGACGACTCGACCCCGCGGACTGCTTTAATCGCTTCTCTTCATTCGAAAAAGCAGAATAGATTAAAGATAGTACTCGATAATTAATGTTCCAGGACCTCCACAAGGACGTATAGTTAATTTCCTAAAAAACATTACCAAAAGAGGGATTATTGCCTCTTTGGTCCTCGGTTCCAACTATGTTCCAGATCTAATTCAATTTATTTTAGAATTAAATTGTTGCGAATAAAAGATCCCGACTTTATTATTGTCCAAAAACGCATCTCCGTGTATTTGGAAAATGTGAAAATTCGCAGAAATGTGAAAATTGTAAAGAAGTTGGATAAAAAGTGGATGAACGAGAGAAAAATGAAAAAATGAGATTCCGAGGGAAATAAAATATGTTCGCGCAGCGATATACGTCTCGTTACTCAAATTTTAAGCTACCTAAATTAATTCGAGCATCGAATCCGCTCGCTTGCCGACAATGGGTAGACCACACAGAGAGGGACGATGCTGCTCATATTTTTACGTCATCACGGTAGCGACGCTAGTTTTTTGTTGTCGCGAGACAAAGCCAAATGTGGCGGAAAAATTGCGGAGGAAAGGTGAGGTACGGAAATTCACTCCGAGGGATGGTGTGTCGATTCACCAGAGGGAAGAGAATGCCTTTCGACAAAGCGAAAAACGGATTTGCCGAATCTCTCGTACGATTATTTGATGAACGCTTTCTGATTCTTTTATCTGCTCTGATTTAAGAACTTATTCCATCTGAGAATAATAAAGTTCATGCTTCATGATTTCCAGATTTCCATACCCGGAATACATATTCAAAGTTGGAACTAAAATAATTTACTAAAAAATCAGTTTATTTAATAAATTTAAATCCGAACTTTTAAGCCATAGCAACCCTTATTTTTTGTGTCATTTTATTTATCAGAGACGTACAAGTTATATGTCTAATTTTTCCACGGAACGCTTTTATGTTTTCTGTAACGTTTTCTTTAGTAAAGTTGCCGTCTGTTACCCTTTCCTCTAACTTTTCTTCCACTCTGCGAGCTCATTCCTTTCAGTATTCACTGTACTGTTTCTTGCGCCGATACTCCCTTCTTTCATCGTCGCCTCATTCAAGCTTTTGATACTGTGACGACAAAGCTCTTTACTTCTTTCCACGAGCCAATGGAAGTGCGGAATTATGGCCGATACTGTGGCTAAAGGAAAGAGGTTTGCAATGCCATACTTTTCCAGTAAAGGGTCATAATATTTTTTAATGGATACACATTTCTAATTGAACGAAGCTCCAAGAGTTCATTGATTACACACCTAAAGCCAATAAATAAAATCATATGTTTCTTTTGAATTATTATTTTTAATGAATGCAATATTTTATTTTATTCAACCACCTTCTCAACCCTCTTTTCTTTCATTCGGAAAGAACAGAAGATAAGAACTGTTTTTAATTAATGTTTGGAAGCTTTTGATGGTCTGAATGCTTTTCTTGGAGAATTCTGGAAAATTAGAAACTTTTCTTTGAGAGGCAAGACTCGTCCAGGGCAACTGAGATTCGACTCTGTCCATCGAAAGGAATTCTAATAGTAAAGGATACATATAGCTATATGTAGGATTACGCTAAACTATACGAGCCTTCAAAGCAACTGACTCGGTATGTATACAGGTTGAACAGAGAGAAGAGGGTGAGCTGAAAAGCCGTACTCGGTAGCGTATGCAGATAATCGGTACAAAGCCTTTCGGCCGATGACAAAGGAAAGCCCCAGGCTAGCTTCTAGTCTACGCCAGTCTTCGTATTATTATACAGGATAGCACCACTATCCCAACTTTTTGATTAATCGAATTCAAATCTTTGCAAAGTTTCCATTTGCCCAACTAACGAATTTAATTAACTAATCTCATTTTAAATACTATATTTACCACCTATTTTTGTTATATTTTTCTTGAAGACTGGAAAGAATTGACCTGTTTGTGTATTTTGAACACGTATGATCATCCTGCATCACTGATCTTCCAGAAGTAAATGTTCACCCTCGATTCCGCAAAGCCGATTATGAGCGACACATATATAAAGTATATAATAATTCAGTTTCCTCTTTTTCTTTCCTCGGGAAGCGAAATACAAAGGAAAAGGGAAATAGTTTGAGAGAATGTAGAAGAAAGTAGAATGCCCTACAGAGGAATGCTTCTTAGTCTGTTGCTGCTTCTATTATTATGCGTATAATACTACACTCAGTCATATGAATCGACATGCGTGCATGCGAAAGAGTATTTTAGACGACGTTCGTGTCTATAGAAACGAGGAGTGAAACAATGTGCCTTTATACTGGAAAGAAATGGAAAAGCCAACCCAAAGAGCTAAGAGCGATTGAAATACTTGAGAACCCCAAGGCTAAGTCAAGCCGCGATCCGGATTCTTCGTTCCACTGCTGTTTTTCTTTCTCTGTGGTCGCGATTCATCATAGAGAAGCTTTTATTTCACTTCAAACAAACGCTGACCGCGTTTTTCAAAGATTCGTCAATCGTCAGCTTTTTTAGCATCTTTTATTTCTATATTTCTATATTGCTATACTTGATCTTCAATAGAATTCGATTATTTTTCTAAAATTTGGGGTTGAGTATCATGCTGAGGTTTCTAAGAAGACTCAGTTTTAATATCAGATTTCTTTTAAGGGTTTACAATCGTAAAAAGAGGGTGAACCATGCACAAGGGAGTAGTGTGCTTGACGCTTATTCTGTATCTATCACCCATAAAGTATAAGGAAAGCTTTTGAAAGGTTATGATGAACCGACGTCAGCGATTTACGGACGGACATCTCAAAGAGTGTCCTGCCTTCTATTGATAAACTCTCTTTCAATAGCCAGGGTTCTCGATTCACTCTGTGGTATTAATAATGTTGGAGTGGCGAACGGCAACGTTTGAATGCCACAATGCTCCTCGTGCGATTAATAGATTTCCACGACTTTTATCGGAGAAAGATGTTACAGTTTTCCAGACTTTTCCAGCTTCATTATATGAAATAATGACTATTCGTCTCAAATCTTTTAGCAAAGTGTGGTGACCTTGGTTCCCACGCTGGAAATTTAGGGTTTTCCAACACTTACAGTTTTTATTATAACTTAAAGTTTTTTATATAAATTCTCTAGACTTAAATCTTCGAAACTCTTCTGTCAAACATATTTCTGTATTTACAACTGCACCGCAATATAACTTTCTCTCCTGCCGGAAAAGCCCTTGCAGATGTGACATCGCGAGTGTCACAGGACCTTTTTTTATATCGGTACTTCGACAAGCCGATTCGTAAACTTGGACATTTTCAATTTTTTTGTGGACATTCAGTGTTAGTGGAAAACTCAGTGACGATCATTTCTGTTCGTACAAGTGCAGTTACTCAACATCAGTGACGTTCGCTGCTGTTAGTGCAAGTGCCGTGACTCGACATAAAAAATAGTGACATTAATTTTTTAATTTTTTGTGAGGTTCTGTGCTTTCGTTTTATTATTATTTTTTTTTTAAATATAATATATCCCACACAAAGATCGCAGCATTCGAAGTTAGAGTGAGAAAACAAAGGTGAAATAGTTATCCATATCGCAAATAATCTATATATACAAAATAACAAAGAAGTTTGCTAATGAAGTTGTGCTAATTTGGCGAATAATCAAATTCCATATTAAAAAACTTCCAAAACCCACGATGCAAACATTATTTACCACTTCATAACTTATGAAAAAAAGCCATTGTGAAGCTAGATTATTATGAGTTCCATACATCTATAATATATTGATCATGTCATTCATATTCATTTCAAATTTAGATTCAGTAAAAAAATCCCCTACTCTAAAACTATAGAATAATTGTTTTACTGCTTTCTGGATTTCGATTGTTTGTTTCAATTTTTTGGTTTATAATTTTATTTTTATGCAATTTTAGAGTAAAGAAAATGTTTGATAAGGCCATAATCCAAGTATTAAGAGATATACATTTTACAGTATTTGAAGTAAAGAAAATCAAAGACATTTCTTTTAATTTTTCTTGTCTTCAAAAGGCATTCCTGGATGAAATATTGTAAGGAAATGAATACTTTCTTCCAACTGCAGAAAGAGACTTAGACATCCAATTAATTATTTACAATTTCTTAATGACCATTAACGCCAATTAGCCTAAATTGCCGTTATATTATTTTTCATTGATAATAAATCGTTGTAACTTGTCAATTGACAAAGAAAAAGTAAAGAACGTCGATATAGACGTTATGGCGAAAATGGGGGGTTGGGGGTGGAGGTGGGTTGCTGGGAAGAGTTGGATATCGGTACGGGTAGGGGTTGCAGGTTGGTAGTCAAGACCAGAGTGAAGCATTGTGTCCCGAAGGCGCATTGTCCTCCCGTCACTGGAAACTCGACAATGCGGAGTCCGTAAGTTAGTAACCCTAGCGTAAAAACTTATCTCCAGCACGTCTACCGTACCCCAACCTTTGCGATTTCGTTCGATTTCCAACCCTCTTGGCTTGTCCGATTTCAGACTCGTCCTCGCTTCTTTACACTGACGCACGATTCTTAAGCACCGATTTCCTCCCTTTCAGTTTAAAGAACCCCTAAGAAAATCGAAAGCTGCTCATTCACTCGATGTACCCCTCACCTTTTTTCCACCCTTAACCTTAACTTAACTCCTCCGCCCCTCATACACATTACCCCCTCGTTGTAGGCCCTTAAACCCTGAACTCCCTCAATTTAAGCCCTTCCCCTCTCATCATCTTCTCTATTTATCATTTATCCACACCTGTTTATGTATTCCTCTTCACGTGTGAGCACTTGAAGCCCCTCCTCCCTTATATTTAAACCCCTATCCCTCCGACTCTTTCCTATATATGTACTTGGAGGCCTTGAGTATGGGGGTGTAAATGTTCCTTTTCACCCTCTCCATCCAACCTATCTATCCCTCTCCCCTATCCACAATTAATTTCTCCCCCTATTTTCCCTCTCCCAGAAACATTTTTTTTTACCCTTGATCCTTGCTATAGAACTTTTTTCTAACTCTATAGAATTTTCTTTTTTTTATTAGAACCCCGTATAGCATAAAAGCTTCCATAAATAAACTATAAACTTTCCCCGAAGTTCAAGTTTAGGTAAAACTGCTTTGGTAAAATTGAGACCGTTTTATTTTAATTAGTACATTCATTACAAAATTAGCCCCTGCCGAGGAAATTCTTTACGAAGATTCCCTGAATCTTCCTTGGGAATGTTCCCTGCTATGCGGATATTCACCTACTTCCAGGAACCTTCCATTGGGATATTCTAGGATTTTTCGTGGAGTTGAAGTTTATGAAAAAGAATAATTTTATGAATAGAAAGGCAGCTATAATTGAAAATGCAAAAGTGCAGTTTGCAATGAACTCTAATTGAAGTGAATATAAGTTATAAACCGGATACAAATGTTAAAGATTGGCGGGTGGTCATCCGACAGTGGATAAAGTTGTGATTAGTCAGCCGGATGATGTTTGAGCCTCAAAGCTCTCACACAGCGTAAATATCTGCAATTCTTATCATCTGATTAACAGTAATTTCTCTGTAACATAAACTTTATTTTATAAACTAACAAAAAACTATTCATCTCAGCTAGCAGAAAAATATTATATACTTTTGTGCACTGATAAGTTCGTATATTCTACAAAAAATTGAATCAAATGATTCAAAATTTACTAATTAATTACTCGCTTTTTCTGTGTTTAATCCAACAAACACTAATTTATTAGAAAAAACAGTTAAGAATGATACTGCTGATAATGTAGATCCGTGCAGTGGGTATTATTCAAGCAGAGTATCTTTCAAACTGTTCTTCTTTCTCTTCCAAGAGAGCGCCACAATCCATAAACAAAACAATTATTTTAAATATTCACAGATTTATATTTAACATAAATTCGTTTTAAGATAAAGGGTCTCGTTTTTATACAATAGACTTTTTATATATAAATAATTATCATAATCTACTTCCAAAATTTAACTAACGACAAATAACATTCGTTACTATAATAATTTAATATACGCATTATTATAAAGTACAAACTTATTTATAATAATTGATTTTCTAAATGAGTTTTATTACTTCTTTACTGTGAATTACTAGTTTTTAACTAATTAATAGTAAAAATGCTTGCTAAAGTGAATTAGTAAACGAATAATCGGCACTATTTTATTATTAACTTCTTACTAATTCACATTGAGAGAGTAAACAATGAAATTGTATAAGATAAATAACAGATTCAGGTGATAAACTTAAGAAAATCAAATTTTCTAGAATGTAGGTGTATCTGTTTTTTCTTTCCAATCATTATAAAGTTAAACATTGACATTCTTTCTTACGTAGACAATCCTTCATCCATCTATAGAATCACAAATTAATAATTCTATACATTAAGTCATGCGACTATGCAATCGTTTGTCCACTGCTTAAGTATACTTACCATTTTTTCCATTCGTAAAAAAAATTCATTGAGTCAAAGAAGCGTGCGTATACACAAATCTACTCACGCTCAATTGACTCCGATTACTGTCGGTTGTAGACGACGTCTTACAACAGCACGTTAGACAATGATGGGAATACCGAACAAGAAATGATTGCAGACTACTGACCGTACCAAAAGTTGTGTAAAAGTGACGCAGTCTCGGAAAATTGCTGACATTGTTTTCATTCCTTATTAACATTTTAACTTTTTCTTTTATTCCGAAATCAATTTGTAAACGTTTCATCCCGGATATTTTCAATTCATTTTTTTCTTCACTGACAACTATATGATCCGCGCGCTCTTTTTATATTTCAAATTCCTTTGAAATTCATTAAAATAACTTGAGATACCTTTTTTGAGATCTTTTAAAATACCCTGTATGTAATTGATAAATATATCAATAAGTTTATGCTGCAATGTTTATGCTGCATTGTCGACAACAATATGTTGGATATTGTCGAGGTAACATACTTTTTTTAGAGATAAAGATGTTGACAAAATATTCTACACAAGGCTGAAAATATCAAAATTCTAAGTTTGGAAATATTCTTAGAAAAAATACGTATTAGCATATATGCACTATTGCACTATTCAGGATGTACCACCCTTCGACCTGTGTATATCTTATGCATACATTTATGATTACGCAAAGCCTAAAGCACTCTGCATCATATGTATACTTAGCAATTCTCATTAACATACTAAATGATCGATTGACAATCTATTCGCAGAACTCTTAAAACCAACACCTATGGCAAAATCAGGTTCATGCCCCTTCCTCCATCAAGCTTATCGCTCAAGCTCAAGGATGTCTTTTATTATGTTCCGCGCAAGGTCGATAGGCGGCGCCGCCCGTTTCGCTCTATCACAGTAAATTTTCCGCGGAAACAGTAGCGCGTCCTATCTCACTATCAGTCGCTTAAACACTTCTAAGTAGATTATACATTCCTCAAGATATTTCCATCATTATCCTCCTCATTGTTACACAATACACCGTAAAGACAATGCGCTATTGCGCTCTAATAATCTTCACGTTAACTTTCCTCGCATGGACAACCCAGGCGAAGATCTTGACCCAGTGCGAAGCTGTTGAGGAACTCGTAAAAGGTGGAGTTTCCAGGACATTCATCAGCAATTTTGTCTGTGTGATGCAAAATGACGGTGGGTTCGATACGAGAAAAATAACTGGTCCAAAAGCCCAATCCAGCTACTCTTACGGCGTCTTCCAAATTAACAGCTTAAAGTGGTGCGTCCGAGGTCGAGCAGGTGGACTTTGCAATCAAAAATGTGAAGATTTTGCCAATGACAATATCCAAGATGACATCAAGTGTGCGAAAAAAATTCAGGAAATGGAAGGATTTAAACAATGGGACGGATGGATGAAGAAGTGTAAAAATAAGCCGCTGCCTAATATCTCTGGATGTAAACGACGACGACGACGACGGAAGCGATCAGCCGTAAAAAGATTCTCCAGGAAAAGTTATTTATGGATGTAATTGAGGAAACTGATAATGCAGGAAAACATATGTGGATATGCTTAGGATTGTACATTTAAAAGATATTCAACTGAATTCAATTTTAAGCACAATCTTAAGTTTTAAATAGAGATGATAAATAAGAAACTTATACCAAAAACCAACCCTTCTGATGATATCAATAAGTATGAGTGGGAAAATAAAAACACTTTCAAGTTTTGCTCGCTTTTACAAGTAAAACATCTTATTGTTAGGACAGGATGCGAAAATTCTTTATCTTCAGACGGAGGATCTTTCCGACTCTGTAATAATTTCGGTTTGTTAAGAAAAGTGAAAGCGTTCGTGAGATTCTGATAGAATCGGAGGGGCTGGCGTAACTGTGATGAGCCATAGAGTTCTTCCTTATACTGTATCCTCAGAAATTTTCATAAAATCCTGAAAAACTTGCAGCAATTGGCAACAACAATACATAATAATTCTCTGAAATTTGTAACAAAAGATGTATTTTTTACTATTGCTACTTTCATAAGTACTATTTACGTTCTCAAATTGACATGAGAGTTTTCGACATCCATAAGAGAATAAAAACATATATAAGAAAAAGTAAATTTATAAACATAAAGTCTTGAATTAATATTACATGTATGCGCGTTACACTTGTGTGCGTGTCTTTCGCATGCCGGAAGTAATACCTCGTCTTCACTTACATCAGCGTGAAACCTGATGGACCTTTAACAAAATACTTGGACAAAAAAAGTCGCCACCGGATTATCAGTGAAAGTAACCCTACTGGGTCAGTGTGCACGTAATTGAGATACTTATTCAGTATATATCTGTGTATATGCACAAGCCATATTGCGTACATGTGGTAACTTGCAGCGAAAGCCTTTAACACTCTAATTTCTTTTTATGACCATTTATTTCGATGAGAGTACTTTTAAGGACACACCCAGGTATAATTTATTCCGGGAATAAAAGTAATGACAAGTCGAATTTTCGAAAGATATAAATAATCTCGCAGTTGAAAAATGAATGCTTCCCAATTTTCATTGAATGTAATATATTTGACGTTCACAGTACTTTATTAGCGACTGATAAAGAAGACATTTTCAATTTGGAGGCTAATTCTTTATCTTGGAATCTGGCACGTGCAACACCTGTTCACTATCGATAAACAAATAAGTATAAGGCACATCAAATTTTATTTCAAGGAAGGGATTAAATTAAAAGAGTTGAAAATGGCCCATATTCCAGCTACTTTCTATTCAGTTTAATTCCAATTGATTTATTTTTACACTAAACTTTTCGTATTACTATTGTATGACCTCTTAGAATAACCTTTCTAAAGGGTGTTTCGAAATGTTGAATTGCCAAGAATTTCAATAAACTGACGTGATAGAATTGGTAATGGGACACTAAATACGGATTTAGCTTGCATAGAGTTTTCTACTTCTAGATATTGATCGAAAAGAGTGGATGCAAGCCAAAAATTACGCAAAAACTATGGTAACTAAACAATTCTTACTCTTAAAGTTACAAAATCAAGCGTGACAGGATTATTCGATTGCCTTCCCGATTTCGTTTTTGATTTAGAATATATAGAAGCTATGCACCGTATCATGTAAATAAGGAAAAAATTGGAAGTGTCAATAGTTTGTCATATCACGAAGATAAATTATAATATTCAAATTATAGCCATATAAAAGCACAAATGGTACTTTTATCGTAATAATGTCAATTGTCATTCAGTTACTATCATCACCATTATACTAGTGATGTACTTTGTTTGAACAACATAAACTGAAATCAACTAAGAGTAGAGTTTGCTTCTAAATACGCAATAAACAATTATATAAGATCCAGTTTCTACACTATAGTTGAAAAATTATAAACATATAGTAGAATCGCAATCAGAGTGATACGACGCCTTACACTCAGCTTATAGAATAAACTGTTGATAAATGCTGCAGATTACACTGTTGTCTTTACAAATATGATACGTTATGCACAGTGCACACTTTATACCCGACCGAGTTCATGCACTTCATTGCAATGCATTGAAGTAAATACATAATTTACATATTACATTCATTTGTACTCTGGCGCGAAGAATACACTTGCATGTTCTGTGTATGCTATGCAATGTACACTTTATGTATCTATGCTATTTAAAATACACATAGTGGAGTGCAGACATGTGTGTACAATGAACAGACATGTTTAATTCTCATACATCACTTGAGTACCCGCGTGAGCAGTGACTTAGAAACGAAGAATAACTCTTGGAGGTATAAGTGTAGATGCACCTTTCACTAGCGGAAGTGAATCAGCCGGGAGAGCAGCCTGGGTCATCATTCGTCCGCAGTTAATACTATATTAAACAAATTACGCACAATGATGGCAGCTCGTATAACGATGTATAGCAAGGAATAAAAGCGGATTCAACTTGCAATCGCTACTATATACGATTCTTTCCTAATTTTTCATAACCCAAAACCAACAAACAAAAACAGGAAATTAATAATTGTTAATAATTGTCCAATCATTTAAGTTTATACATTTTTCGTGAAAAGCTAATTGGTGTATTAAGGCAGTGTCAAGGAGAACATCAAGCAATTTGCGTGGGTACAATTGAAAATATGAATGATGAATGGCTAGTCATTATGCTAAGGTCGTTAGGAGGCTTGTAATCACAGTGACGATGAACCACATCGTTTCTAGTCAGACTGCGAGTTTATCGGACCGCTTTCTTCTTAAAGTCATGGAAGACCGACCTTTAGAGAGGTCACGTGGACTACGCTCGAGTTTCTCCTACCTGCTCCCAACTCTCTTCTTCCCTCGCTTTTTTTTATTTCGCTCTTTCTATATTTCCCCTTTCTCTTCTCTCTTTTTCTCACCCCTTATAAATAATCTCCGCACGTCATAAATTTTGTAACCCCATCTATAGTCTGTTTTTTGAAGTCATTTCTGATTAGCATTCGAATTTCAGTAAGGAAAAAGAAACTACACTTGCTGCAGGCGTTTGCATGTTAATCAATTCGTACATTAATGTCAGATGCTGCAGTCGAGCTGTTTTATTAATCAAGTCATTTATGGCTTAAAAGGACTACCTATGGACTTGTGAAAAGCTGATTTTTACTTATCTTGTTTTTACTATCAAAACGTTCTGATTACAAGAGTATAATATATGGTATAAGTATAATAGTTATAAAATAAATTTTTATTGCAATACTTTTTCGAGCCTGAACCGTGAAACGTTAATGATTGATATAGTGATTAATGAAACATCTTCTACTTTTATTTTCTATTTTTGATGCACTTAAGATTCTCCTGGTTCTCATTCCATGACTTAGGGCACTTTCACTCTTTGTATAGCACCTGTGGCATCCGTGCAGTCATGCAGTAGAAAAATACTCTACATGGTCAGACGGACAGCTGAATTTAAACACAAGTGATATTTATTACTGAAATAAAAGGTCAAATAATATGAGTGATCAATCAAACTTAATTTTATTTTTAATTTGCACTCAATTACAATACATTTGCGACCTTAATTTATTTAGCTTTCTTTTTAATCTTAGATATCAAGAATTTTGTGGCGTATTTTGTAAAATAACGTCATACAGAAATTCATTATTGACTGATGATTTGCATTTATCGGGAGCATATTTTATATGAGCCCTGCGGTAATTTTGGGCGTTGCTCATTTGCCTTCAGTAATTTCTTTCCTGCTAAAGAATGGACGAAAAAAGTGATTCAGACTTCAAAGTGAAAGGCCCTATATTTTTAACATATGCAGTTAAAATATGTATATGTATATGTATTATACGAGCTCGTAATCGACCGTATAGCCTTAATTAGCGAAATGAATCCAACATTTGGTCCCAGATTTCGATGTTTACTAGTTGCCATATGAGAACTTCGACTTTAAAGTACAAGTATCCTTGGCAAATTTTTTTCTGGACAGCAAAAATCTCTGACGACAATCACCTGCCAACCTTGAGTTTTACTCGACCTCCTTCTCCACCGAGTGATTCTCATCATTGTCAACAATTAAAGATTACCGAAAGAAATTTTAATCATGACGTAACCCACTATTTTTCAATTTCACAAACAAGCAGTGTTATCATTATTTTAGGAAAAAGAAGAATGATATTTTCAGTGAAGATGAATTAAAAGAGTACTGTAATTTTATAAGGAAATAGTTGCGTAAAAATATTTTGAAACTCTCTTCACTTCTGAAATAATATACCTGCTTCTTTTGTTACTGAAGTCGTTTTTTTAGTAGCATTAAGTCGTAGCGTGAAATTTAAAAATGAAAGTTAACTACGCGAGTCTATTGAAAGTTTTGGTCATAGGCTTTTAAGAAACTGGAAGTAATTTCTGGCTTCGAAGATTAAGTGAGAATGCGGACGAGCCGAGCCGACATTATTGCTCTCTAGGCAATTGCTTAATACCCAAGCAATATTCTCTGCTATAATTGATATTAAAATGAGAACAAATATACCAAAATTCAAGGATTTATCTATATACCTCTCAATATTCCATCGACATAAATAAATACGCGAGTTACCGTATAAAATATTCTCTTAATGAAAAATAATTCACAGAGTTATTACCTTATAAGACATTAAAACGTCCTATAAATTACAGGATGCAATAGATAGATAATTTTTTTTTACTTTTATTATTCATTTTCAACTTTCACTTTAAATCCACCTATACTTATTTATAGTCATTTTCGTATATTTAAAATTCACTGCATAACATCACTATATAAAATTAAAACTTTCTTTACAATTTTTGGAAAGAATTTCGCATATTTAGACTCTTTTACATCGATTATAAATGCAGATGCAAATATAGCCCAGAGATAAGCCAATAATATTTAATTAGAAAGGTGTTCTTCCTAATTAAGAATCTGTTATATCAAGAAAAAAACATTCTGTGTCAAGTGTTTATACTTCATTCTGAACTAGATACAAAAAATTAGCATTTTATCTTTAAAGAATATTTCATAACAGGACCAATAAATTATTTTGTTCTGCATTAAAAAGTCTACTGTGCTACTTACGTAATGTAAAAAGGACGTGAAAATAAAAATATATTTCTATTTATAAAGCATTTTTACTATCAAAGATTTATAGAAAACACATGAAAGATGAATTTGGCTGATTAGCAGGATCTAAAATTTGCATGTGAATCGAAAGAGTGTGTTGATTTTTTAATGTGGATTCTTGAATATACTTAATATTTTGAATACATCTAGACATGTTTGGTAAAAGTCTCTTTTTTGTCTCATATGTTCTCCTTATGCATCACTATATAATAGATTTTCCATCAACTTTAAAAACGACCTAAAAAAATGGACGAATCATTTTTTTTTTTGCATTCTCACAGAGAAATTCGTTGCATTTCATTATACATTCTGAATTCAAATGTTTTCGAATACCGATTGTGAAACGTCAATTTGTTATTGTACACGAATGTATGTGTGTAAGCTGTAGAATCTACTGGATTTACTTGAGATGAGAAGAGAAGATATATGTATATCCTCTGATCCTTTCGCGCGAGTTTATTATTTCCCCAAGTTGGTGCGCTTAACATCATTCCGGAAGCGTTTCTCCAGTTTTCACATACCGCAGTGATAATTACCTACACGGGAAGATGTTCTAGCGATCCACTAGAAGCTTCGTAATATATATAACCATAATATAATTTAGACTTTACTTTCGAAAATTGTGTATTTATACTAGGTGATATAAAATTTAGATGATATAATATATAATCACATGGCGTGACTTGTGTGACAATTGTACATTGTTATCTAATATTTAAGCAATTGTCGCGCAATTTGAATAAGCCATCCGAACAGTGCCTATAACAATGACTGTGTTGTTTTCAAACAAAGAATAATTACTGTCTTTTTATAGCTCACGAGAAATAAACTTCATACACTTTTATTTCGATTGTTTTTTCATTAATAAGGCTCACGATTTACTCTGGAAATGATAATAATTAATTTGATCTCTCATTCGTCATTATTCTAGATACCTGTCATACGTTATTTCTTGGTTTTTACTGAAAAAAGATTCGTGATATGATATACATACATATATATATATATATATATATTGGTTGTGTCACTGCGGTTTCTCGAAAAGGATAAAATTACGATCGACCAATTTCATGGTATGGATCCAATTATTAACGACGGAACCTGAAAAAAGGATGGACCCTTCGAGAACTTTTTATCTCAACCGTCATTTCACATGCGGATCGTCTGGCAAATCTAGGTTACAGAGAAATTTCGACACGAATCACCTGCCTTGAAAACCACTGCAGTTCCTTTCAAATTCAAGACTTCCTTCTTTAATCCTTTCTTTAATTTGACGAGGAAAGCAAATTAGGCCAAATATTATATATTTTTTACCAGCAATACATTATGTTGTATTACATATATATTCACTGCAGAAGGAAACTTTCGTTAGATATTATTGTAAAGACTTTACATGCATTAGCATAAAGTTTCATATAGAATCCCATATATATATAGAGACATCACAAAGGTGTGATTTATGGCCACAATTACCTGCATTACATGAAACATATAAGACCATATTAATACAAAAACTCGTAAAACACCATCATAATTCAGTTTGAATGCAGGTTGTTATGAAACAGCACCTAAAACAGAAATAGGCACTTTTTCGGGCATAAAGTGTGTCTGCAAAATCATTTTAGTCAAATATATTTAATTTTTATTGTATTAAGAATATAAAAAAAATCCTATTGAAAGATTCGCTGCAACAAAAATTGAAAAAATTAAAAAATTGACGAAAATAAATTCACGCTTTTAATCATTTTTCAGTTACTTAAAATCCCAGAAATCTCATTAAATCTCTTCAAATTTCATAAAATCACATGATATTCCCAAAAATTACTCAAAATTCCTTATTACTTACATTTCATAAAATCCTTTTAAATTCTTTATAATATTGTTCAAAATGAAAATCCAATGAAATTTCGTAAAATACCTAAACATTACTTAACATCCTAAAAAAAATTGTAAAATTTCTTTAAATTATTTAAAGTCCCATTAAATCTCCTTAAATTCCTTAAAAAATTTCTGAACAAATCACAATATATTTTATAAAATCCCTTTAAATTCCTTAATATTGTTCAAAATCCTTTAAAATTAGTTAAAATTGTAAGGAATATCGTAAAATCCTAAAAAATGACTTTTCAGCAATTACAACTTCTATCGACTTGATGTCACGCTTCAAATTTTGTATTGAAAAAATTAATTTTCGAACTAAAAACTTAAGAAAAAAAGTTGATAATAATTTTTGTCAAAATACGTTTTCATTCGTTTTTGCTGCCAGACGACGGTTTTTATTCCATCGTAGGATAAACTTTCGCCAAACAGCATGTAAACTTCAACTGCGGAAAATGTTATCTGCAACAAAATTTACCTATAATAGATAGTTTTTTCTGTGAGACATCCTTTATATAATACAGATTATCGTTTTTCTTGTTTAGTGTAATAAAGGATGATTATGATTTTCTAAAGAAACATGTTTCAGAGACATTATCATGGATCATGACGTTGGAACGTTGAGAGAAATGAGCCATCCTTTACCATAGGGTCAAGGGGCGAATAAGGTGCATTTCATACCACATAGTCCAAAGACGTGGTGTACATCAGAAACTTAAAGACACACTGAGCAGAGTGTGCAATATGAATACCTAACTCACGCGCATTCGGTTACAGTATGTGCTTTTTCCTCACCTACCATGGATACATATGTTCATATAGTATATCCCACGTATAACATATATACCACGTGGTCTATAATTTGTAGTAGGGAGAGCATCCTCTCTTTCGTAATAAAGTCCAGTTAAACGAAGCCATGCTCCGTTTCCCATAAGCAATTTGCGTAATCGTAGCAACTATAACTTACTTACAGCCTTGTTAGCAGAAAGTGCCACACTCGAGTAAACGAGTCGCCTTACAATTACGACTCTTCTTTCATTAATCCCACTTCTTTCATTTTACCTCTCATGGTTTCCTTCGAATCTTAGATTGCCCTCATTTCTTTTTTTTTTCTCCATGAAGGATTAATCAACGGTAAATCATTGCCTTGCAAGGTTTCAAATATCAACAGTTCTTATTAGTGTCAGAAATTCTGAAATACTCTCTATAAATCTGAATCAATAACTTCTCATTGTACATGCAGATTCAGAGAGAATTTTATTTTAATATTACATTGATAATAATACTTCATTTAGAATTTCATTTACTTGTGATTTTCACACGATTTTCAGTTAGAGAAATTCTGAGAAATTCGCTTGTTAGCAAATTATAGACGACAAAGACGGATAGTCGCTTACGGTAGCAATAAATATTTACTTTCCTCAAGTGTTCCAATTAATGTCTACAACACTCCTACTAGTTCGACAGAAAATCATTTGTGGGAAATCAGTGAATCTTATAGTGTGTCTGGCTGGTTTCTGTGCCACAGATAATATTTCTTGAATAAGATTCTATAAAAATTGAAAACGATTATTTCAACAACAAGCAATTTTGCGCAATTGTTTAATATCCAGGCACTTAAAAATTGAAAATCCTTTTATACAAGCCGCAGTGAATGACGGGTAATAGCTGCATACTCTCAAAATAATGCCTTTCTCCATTTTGCTTGCTTTCTTCAAGTCGTAAAATTAACACCTAAATGCGATATGTCAATGAATATTGTCTGTCCTGTAATAATGTATCTAAGTAGCAGGGTCAACGAAATTTTATAGTCTCCTTTGAACAACCAACTGCAAATAGTCATAAAACAAAAATACAAGCCACTAAATGATATTAGGAAATTATAGGCATGTCAGTACTACTAGTTGCAAGAATAATACTTCAAACACTTCTTCAATACCAAGGCCGGAAAAAGATAAACACATGGAAATAACTAATGTTTTTGTCTATATTTTAATACTCAGTCCTTTTCCTATATATATCAAATTTTTTCGAAATTCCTTCATAAAATTGCCTAACAAACTTTAAAGTCTCTCCAAATTCCCAGAAACTACTCAAAATTCTTACGTATATTATTGTTTCAAATCTGATTGACTTTTGAATGAATTGAAGTTGTATAAAGAAGTGAATATCAATATAAATATAAAGTATGACGTGCATTAATTAAAATTGCATATAAAATAACCAAATAACCAAACTTAATTTGAATCATAAAATACAACAATTCATTAGAGTGACTGAAGACGACAGATCTTAGTACCAAGATAAGACTTAATTCCTTCAGAATTGTTTACGTGCTTCGATGTAAAGCTGATAAGCCGAAATTCCGAAAGCGCAATGTTTAAGAAGTAAAAAAATATCGTGGAATTACTTAACAAAATTTAAATGTTCCTTGACGTTGAGGTCTTTGTCGTTGGTCGCGATATTCTTGACTTATTAACCCACACCACATTAATGGCATCAACCAAGTAAGAGGATGAGGATAAATGATCAGATGAAGAAGCAGACCGTTGAAAGGTGTCCGAACATCCAAGCGAAAGTTAGGCCCCAGGCTTTATACCCCTCCCCCCAACCCACACTTTAATCCCCCCGAGATGCAACAGCTTTTGATATCCGAGGAAACCGGGAATTTGTAAAACTCGACTCTTAATATTATCATTTATAATTGGGGTAATTGACCATAGCTCATTAAAACACTTTAAGGCGTTTGGATCTGCCCTAAATGAAATTGCTGCAAATCTATTTTTTACTTAATTAATACCGTATCAATTATTACAAAAAAATCTCGAGATATTTCAAATCGGTTCGTGCATTCACAATGATCGATCAATTGTGATCAGAATCGTTGCATTGACAACATAATTTTTGTGTCTTATTCAAAGGATGATAAATAAGTTTTATCATGTGTAGATATAAGAATGTACTCAATAATGTGTTTCTACGTTCTAACAAATTAAATGATTGGATGTCAATCGCTTTTTTCAAGTGTGAAGAGACACATGTAAAAATAAAAATATGAAGAGATAAATCGATAGATAAAGTCAAGAGAAATATGTATTCTCTAATACATTGTCAGTCAAGTCTAAAACACTTTCAGGCCCGCCGGCTGACATAGTAAACGCCGGTAAAGCACGCATCAACGTTTATCATATTTTTTTATGTATATATCTGGAAATCATTTCGCTTTCACGGGTATTCACATATTTAATATAAAATTATCTGCGCTTAATATTTTACAAATGGAGATTATATGCAGGATAAAAATCCAAGGTGTGAAAATATTATCTCTCAGATTCTTATATAGATAAGAGATTTATGAAAACATCTTATTACTTAATTAAAAGGAAGTCGTTACTTATTTAAAAACTGATCAATCACTAATACAACATAAATGTTTTTTATTAATAGCAAAATATTTGTATGACTTGAAAAGATAGACAATTTAAACAGATAGAGCAGAAATTTAGATTCATTTAGAAAGATTTATTTCAGAAAGAATTGAAG
>JAUESI010000009.1:2171694-2215128 GCA_032275145.1 Synergus laeviventris
ATTGAAGAGTAAAAAATGTATTCAATATAGTTCATTGAAAGAGAACGTATAGATTGTTTGAATTATTCAAGATCGCAAGTAATGTTCCCAACACGCTTCTGTTTTTATTTTTTCGTGGAAAGAAAATTTGCAAGTGACGTTTGAAGTCACGCGCAGGTAACAGCGAATTTGCGGTAGCTCGAGTCGTAAATTATACAGAAGCAGGCTTCAGTTGGTCATTGATGAGTCTCATGATTTAAGACTGACCATAATCCGCCCCCTCCAAATCCTTCATCATTAATAAAGATTAGTTCCGCAGAACAGCGAAGTAACTATAAATATATGACATAAGTTATAAATATCTAAAATATCTCAAGTCAGTTTCAGTTATATACTCTTGCGGTTTTGTGGAAAATATATAATAAATTCTATTTTAAGATATCCTCAAGACAGGAAGGTTATTAGAATAATCATAAACAACTGTTTGTTTTAAAATACTTGTTTAAATCTATTAAGTGCAACCGAGAAATTTATCACGCGCGGATCAAAGTTGCTATAGATATGAATAAATGTTCGAATTGTCTGATTAAAAAGCGCATTTTTCGTGATTAAACATTTGTTCAGTATTTTAAGGATATTTTAAGCGAATTTTATTGAAAGATACTGGGTATACGTTCACTTCACGGTAGTAAATAAGGAGAGTCGGTATCAGGAAGAGAAGTGCCGTCATCTTATCATCTACAAGGAACGCTTCCGCGCGTTTGGTCGACGTAATCATCGCGCATATGTTCGTTCCCGGATGACCCCAAGCATATTTATACTGGACAGTCCAGCATCAGGCTCCCTGGACTATTACTATGTATATCGGTCCCACCACAAACGAGAGGGAAAACGCTTTCTTCAACCTGGAATTCAGTTTTATCCTCCCACCTTCCTCCTTTATAAGTTACTGTTAAAATTTAACTTAATTTATGCAATTATTGAAACTTGTAAGGCAACAGAGCATATATAAATTGAAATATATATATATATATATATATAAGTATGCAGAATCATGTTGCTGGAGTGACCTCTAATCAAAATAACCTATGAACTCGAAAAAACTTAAATTTCTTTTTTAAAATATCTTCATTGCTTCTGCGAAGTGTTGTTATGAATTACAGTATCTGTATTATGCAACCGATTCTTCATTAACCGAGTTACTCGTGATGCCTTTATTACTCACATGCAACTAGGTGTGTTTATGCAAGAATTCCATTTTAATTTTTTCCCCTTCTTACATTTTTTGTACCTCTTTTAACGCTTAATTATTGACGAATAGAAATAATTCGATTCTCGATGTTTGGCTGATTAAATTAGAAAATGAAAGTATTCAATTTGACAACTTGTTATTTCTTAATCGTTCCTACCCAATTTCTAAGTATCTATTTACACTGTAAACATCGAATGGAGAAATTATCATTTTTATGGAAATAATACTATGTATAAACCTGTTATTATATATTCTAGAGACGTAAAAACGCTACAAGGTCCGTTTGCAATTCATATATCAGCAGACAGCGACTAGACAAAATAAACAAGAAATCTATAAGACATAAAATACTGTTGAGTTAAATAAAATCATTGTAAGTATTGAATTAATTAAGTTATAGCCTAACTATCAAATGTACAAAATTTCATTTTTATTATCCAGAGAATCCAACTTTCTATATTCCATTTTGGGATGAAAGAGAACCAAGATTATTTTACTTTATAAACGTCTTTAATTTTTATATTTTTAATAAATATGCTTTTGTCCTCAATAAGAATTTTTTTAATTAAAATCATCTTTAAATGTGAAACTAGCTGTCAAAACTTCAGAATAGACCCGAAGATACATCTTAAAAAAGAAAAGAAAAAGTGTTAAGAGCCCGGACTCTTCAATCTGAACACCGAATGAAAAACAAAAAATAAATAAATCTAGGATTGCAACATAATGTTGAAATCATGTTACGTTGTAATACGAAAGACGATTGCTTTGCGTAATTTGGTGAGAGAATCTTGCTTACAGAAATACCAGGAATAGAAGTACTTTTTGATATTGCTTACTTAGGCATTGCTGTTTTCTTAATTATGGCAGGTTTATACACTTCAAGTGATTTATCTGGCTAGGTAAATTAGTTACCACACGTATCACTTCAGTAATGGAACTTAAAACTTAGTGTTGATGTTGATCTTCAGCTCCAAGAGACACTATTTCATTTTCAGTCAAAAGATGTGAGAAAAGAGATAAAACTTTTTTACACAGCATCGCCATTGAATTCCTAAAGGAAAGAAAAGAAAAGAAAAAAATGGGCAATTGCGAGCAGGAGATGAAGCGATAAATCAGTATTACTTCTCCATTACGCAATTTTATACTTCGAAAGTACATATAATATATTCAAGAAATGCTGAAAGCAGAGCAGACAGGAAAAAATATTCAAAATTAGTCCTCGATAAAATTTTACTACCATTTTCAGATGAAAAAAGTATTGAAATACTAATAGAAGTGCAAAATAAGATAAAATAAGGAAATGTTTGAAGGCTTAGAAAGTGAAGAGTATATAGATATATAATATTATTATATGAGTAATATAATTCACTAATTGCAGATATGTTTAGTAAAACTTTTTCTAGAGTTTTATGATAATAAAAAACATCTATTACCTAATAAATAACATGACAGTAAATGAGATTATATTATATAAAGTGAACAAATTGAAATAAACTATGTGTTATATCTGAGATTAACAATCTTTATCTGATACATATGAATAAGTGTCTGAACCGAGAGAATCTATTATACTCACAAATTCAAGAATTAGATATTTTCAAATTAAGATGAGTAAAGATAAATGACTAATTAGCCAAGTCCGGGTCAACTTTCACTGCGTCCTCTTGAGAACAAACTTTTTGAATTTTAAATAATTTGATTTATTAAATCGGAATGAAAATATGGATAAAAATGGATGCCATTCAAAAAGTATCTAAAATGCAGAAATATACATAAAATCGCATTTTTAAGTATTGAATTTCGAATCTGCGAAACAGATGTACTTTAGATTGATTTATTTTCAATACGTCTTCGATCTTAACAATCCTAGGTTTAAACAGCGCTGTTCTGCAGATTTTCTGTACATTGGACTTTCTCGTTTAATATTTCTTATATATATTCTCTTTTGTTTTATTCAATCTTCAATCACGAGCTAACTTCTTCAATCCCTTCAAACTGTCCTAACTTTACGTCTGTCTAAATGTATTCGGTTATTCTTTCAATAAAGTTAAAATCACTCTTTCGAATCATTCTCGATTCAATCTGAAATACTCTTACCCATTTATTAAATGTTTGACCCTCAACAAAATTTGGAATAAGTCAGCCAAATAAAATCGCTAATAAAAAACATTCACGTAACTGAATAATAATTTTAATAATCTCCGCTTACAACGGTTAATTATAGAGGATGGTGCCAGGTCAGGTCTTAATAGTGCTAGAAAGCTGAAATACGTCAAAAAATTCAAATAATGATTATAGAAATGGAATAAAGTGTTAAAATAATGATATATAATTCATTATTAACGACTATATTTTCCGGACTTTTTTTGGGGGTTCTCAGAGCGGCAAGTGAAAGTGATCCTCTTAAAGAGTACCAAGTGTCTATTTTCCGGTCCAGGGTTTCCACTTAGTACCTCTTTTTCTACCAACACCTACGCCTTTAAACCTTTCTATCACTTTACTCAAATCCTTGACAGCCGGAAAAAAATGTTAATAGTCTTAATATTTTTAGAACACCTTTTAAAAAACATGTCAAAGATAAAAAGATACCCATGTTTTTCGACCTTTATCTAGTCATAATAAATAATTTTTGTGTGAAAACACCATGAATGGAAAAATATTCACCATTGTTATATGTTGAATCATTTTTATTAGCGATTTTTTTTTTGGCTGACTTATTCCAACTTTTGTAGTATGTAATAAATGGATAGTAGGTCTAGGCAAAATGTAATCAAAGGAACTTGATGTTGCAATTTGCTCAAAATTTCTATCTAAGTCCTCATCATGATCGGAGGTCGCTTACATTCGACTTATTCGAGGTGCTAGATTGTGAGAGGAAAAGGATGAGGAGGAGGTGGGCATAGAAGGAGAAAGAGTATCGTCTCACAGTCGAATTACTCTCACTCGAAAGGCCCCCGTCTCTTCTTCGCCGGACCCCCTTTATACCCCCCTGCTTCTTCTGGGGGTATAAAGAACCCTGGTGCGCCTTCCTCAGAGTCACAGACAAGAACGGCAACGTTGAAGCCGACATGACTCCTTTCATCGCGGTAAGCAAACATTCTTTTCCCCAATCTACGAAACGGACAAAATCAAAAGAGAGAGTGTGCCCGCCATCAAAAATAAAAAATAATAATAAGAGAAAAATCGTTTTGGGAAGAGCATCGTTGATCTGTGAGGCGACCAAGATCGAAGAACCATTAAACAAAGTGTATTTTCTTCATATTCGGTAAAAAGTGCCACGTAATGATATTTACGAAGTGGAAGATTCGCGGTTTAAGTGTTTATTATTATTCATCATCAATTGGAGATTAATCATCATTTTTCTTCTGTGGTTCAATCGATCGTGGACGCTCAGCTCGCGACGCGACTTTCCCTTCTTAATCAGTGATTTTGCGTGATTCAGGTTTCATTTGGTTACTCTCTTTTCTGATAATGTAGAGTATTTATAGAACTATTGAAAAGCAATTTTTCAAAATAACAATTTAAGAAAATTTAATAGAAATTCCAAAAAAATTGTATTAAACACTTGTTCCCTTCACTAGTCTTATCAGAGTGATACCTGTAAACAGGACATCAAAATTTATTTATATGCAGTCCTTTAAAAGTAGTGAAATTAGAATTGCAATCCGGGCACTTCCTTATCCCTAAAATCTGAGAAAGTGGATCATTTTAGCATACAATGTATTCGTATTCAATTAATTATTTCTGTTGCAAGACCTGAAACGGATCTTACATATAAGACATTTCACATTATTTAATTAAATTCTAATTCAACAAAACAAAAGAAAACAAAAATACCTTTTCTGTTTGCAGTGTATGGTAGTGGGTCTGGCAGGGTTCGCCCTCGCTGAACCGCCCGTATCCTCCGGGTACAACTACAATAGGCCAGGAGGCAGCGGTGGATTCTCCATTAGCGGCGGCGGTGGTGGATACTCCGGGGGTGGTGGATACTCCGGGGGTGGTGGATACTCTGGAGGTGGTGGATTCTCCGGAGGCGGTGGTGGATACACCCAGGTTTCCACTGGAGGCCAGACGAACGAGGGAGCCTCCGTCGATGGAGCTCTTCTTGAACAAATCCGTCAGATCCTCCTGAAGGAAGAGAGCCAATCCGGTGGTGGTGGTGGTGGTGGCGGTGGTGGATACCCCGCACCTAGCTCCAGCTACGGAGCCCCCAGCTCTAGCTACGGAGTCCCCAGCTCCAGCTATGGAGTTCCCGGAGGATCAAGCAGAGTCGTTGGAATTGATCTCGAAGGAATCAGACAGGCCATCCAAGTCGCCCAATTCAACCAGATCAGCCAAGGAAGCGGAGGTGGATATCCCAGCGGACCCAGCGGCGGTGGATACCCATCGGGAAGACCCAGCGGCAGCTACGGTGCTCCCTTCTAAAATATAAATTTTCAAAGAGTAATATTATAAATGGGACGGGCACCGCGTCAACTATGCAAAGATCCTTCAGAATCTTCCAGGATCCTAATCCAGATTTTTATTAGGATCCTGGAATAACTTGGTCCCCAACTTTCCAACTAGTTTCCGAGACATCTGAAGATGATTATAATCCTGATTGAAGTCGCAAGTTGAAGAGGTCAGGATCTGAGTCACCAGCTAGGAGAAACCTGCTTCATCATCAGTGGGCCATTATCATAATAGAAGAAACATCGACGCGGTGCGAGCAAGTAACAAAATTTTTTCGTCCCACCACTTGGATTAAGGGGGCCGATGTGGAAAAGCAGGGAGAAGAAAGCCTGCAAGACCTCAAGAAGATCGATCAGCATCGTAAAACCTAAGGAGAAGGAGGTCTATGAGATCTAGAGGACGTGATTCGCGCGAAAGCGCCTTGTAAATAATACACACTCACACGATCATACACTTTTCGACGAGCTCATAGCATCTGAGATCCTGAACGATTAGGAAACAAGCCTTCTTTTTGTATAAGATCTTGGTTTTTCGAGAGTAGAAATTTTTATAAAGTATCCTTGATGACTTTTTGAAAACTTCTGCACTTTTGATGATTTTCTTGGTCGTTGATGATTTTCTTGATCATTCATGATTAGGGTGCGAGTGAGCTAAACCAAACACTGTATACAGATTACAAGAAATTTAAGTACACTATTTTTTTACTCCGTAATGATATTTCCTTAACCACGCATTTTTGTACTGTATAAAGGCTTTTTTGTAGAAAAAAAAAAATAAAAATACGTCGCCACCGTAAAAACTGGTTCTGGTCTCTGCTTCCCTGTAATGCATTTCCTTGTTTTCAGTTATAAATGAGTACTTCCTGGTCCTCCCCTTAAGTATCTTCACTTTTACTTTCCTTATCGATCGAGATGATCAAAATGTTCAGAGAGTAGTAGGAGACTTGGGTGAATAGTATTTACATACAGGGGCTTGGCTTTTAAAATTATTCTGCTTTTACTTTAGGAATTATTTGAAATTTTTTTATTCAATATTTCCTATTTTTATTCTTTTTTGATTTATTGAATTATCAAGGTGCTTTCTTTGGCAATTAAAAATAAACTTTTCGAAAGATCGCCTTTCTCCTTTCACCTGAGATCTCCCGGTCCCGACGGCATGAACTTCTTCAGGAAATGTGAGTTCGTAGTGCGTTAAAGGTACCGTTCTGAAAGAGATCCATTGCGAAATGTGACCAATGGTCAAGATTCGAAAGTAAGGTGAACTTTAGAAGCCAAAGTAGAACAATCTGAGAACTATGTCGATGCTCTGGAGTTTAATTCTTCCAAAAAGGTCGTTGACTGTGGTAGTTTCGATTTCTGTTAGGGAGCGTGAGAAAGAGGAATGGCTGAGGTCGCAGGGTGAGGAAGTCTTTTGAATAGATAGAAGCGTGAAAGAGAAAATTGTTTTAAGGAGGAATTTATATCAATTTTTGAACGAATGTGTACTGATATTCTGCAGTACCATTCATTTTTAGTGTGACTTAGTCTTGAAATTAGAGCAGTTTTGAATTTTTTTTCTAGAATTCTTTTTTCGTTAATTCTTTGATCGATATTGGATTGTTTTGTAAAGATGAAATCGAAACTATTAGCAGAACAGTTTTTTATTAATTCCATTAAACGAAATAATTATAGAACATCACAAAATGTTTCATAATTATTACTTGGCTGACAGGTACCAACTTTCTTTCTTTCTTCAAGACAAGTTTTTTGAGAGTGGATCGGATATAACAGAAGCGTTGTTAAAAAAAAGAATTAAGGATGAGGATGAGGATAAGGATGAGAATGAGGAATTGAAAATTGAGGAAGTGAGCTAGAGCGATTTCTCGAACACGGTATCGGCCAGCTTCTCATCCAGTCTTACGCATGTACGTAGATGCTTAAACACGTAACGAGTAACGACGACATACATACACCAGGGAAAGTACTGCGACGCGTCTGCCAGGTAAGCGTGAGATTCTTAACTCAATTTTGCAAGAAGCGCATAATCTATAAACTTGTCTGATGCTCTAAAGACTCGAAACTCGAAACTAAACCCGTGCGAAAGAATAAATCTCCTTTAAATGAAAACGAGAGGAAGAGATCCAGTTTCCATCGATTAGTTAAAGTCAGTATAAGATATCGTAAAATCTACTTTTATAACCATCTTTTTATTGAAAAGTCGACCTGTAATCGATATTGAGATCGCATCAAAGTCAACAGCCTCATTAAATTCCTTTACTCGTGTAAAGTGATGTGACTCAATTTTTCACTTTCTTCTCTTATTTATGAGTCTTGAGAGATTTATTGACTCTAGCTGTTGTAATTCTCATCAATTATTTCATGTAATGAAATATGATTCACTGATTTTATCGATTAGAATTTAATTTGAATTAGGCTTAAGTATACTATAATTGTTTTGCATTACAAAATACTAAATCATTCTATGTTATATTCTTTATTCAAATAAAATTGTAATCAAATAGATTAATAAGTATTATTTATTTTCTGTACAGTTTTTTTTATTTATTTATTATTTCATTAGACTTGATTTTAAATTTTTTCTAGGAAAATGGTGAGAATTCATTTTTTATCGCACGAGAAGAGAATGCTAAACCGATTTATAATGACCGTAAATTGAAAATAGTTTGCATAACAGAGGATCGGTTATACGTTACATTTATGCAATTCACAACCTGGATAATAGATCGTAAGATGAACAAAATATAATCGCCTCTCATCTTATGGCACATTTCCGATCCAATAAAAGATTCTGGTCAATAATCATTGTACATTACGTATTTCGCAACAGTTACTGACAGTTAAGGTAAAAGTGCGCAATTCAAAGACTCTCCTATTGGAAATTGTAAAAAGCACTTGAATTGAAGTAACGGATGAGCAATCACATGACTTTTTCACTAATTCAAGAAAAAAAAAAGGTCATAGTTTTTTAAGTCTTTCTTGCGTTCCAAATTTGATAATATAAATGAATTAATATGTTTTTGAGGATTAAAGTTGTTGATTAAAGAAGTTGAATAAGGTTCAGTAATAATTAAATAATGTTATACAGAATTTCCTAGAAAAAATCTGTTTATTTGCTTTACCTTACTTTACTTAAGTTCGTATAATAAATATATAAAGGTTTAGAAATCTTATTTATATTGTAATATGAACCTTATACTCGCAGCCATTCAAATTATGTACAGTGCGTCGCTGGAATGCCTTTTCAATGATTTTCATCTTTATCCGAGTACCATTTTGACAATTATAGTCAATATATTGAGAAATATTAGTGGAACTGGAAAAAAAAATAAATTTACTATTTGTCTTCCAACTTTTATCAGTTAATATAATTTCCACATTTTAATTTATAAATATACGAATATACAAAAATTATATTACTTACACCTTGCAACTGTTCTAATTGATCTTACGAGATTTAACATTTGGGATTTTATAGTAGGAGCTTCACCAAATCCTTGAATATTTTGCTGCGCTCCCCAACCAACTGCAACAAATAAGTAATATTATAATATTAACATTATAATAATACAATCTTATTAGCTTGACATACAATCGCCTTAAAAAAAACTCCAAAACCATAGCTTTGATAAAAACTAAAACTGATAAAACCAACTCTAAAATGGAAAATTTAAATCACACGTTTTTCTTTAATATAGTTAAATTTTAATGAATACACAACATATGTTAGAAAAGCCCCCGACACTCGACAAATGGAAAACGCCGGAAAAATCACACATTTTGACTTTTGAAACCAAACCTAACCTTAATTTCTTTTAACCTCACGAAAACTTACTTTTAACAAGAAATCTTTCCTCGTGCAAAACACAAATTGCATTGAGACATAAAAGGGTAGCCTCAAAAAGTGTCCATAACGTGAAAGCCATTTTTTCTCTTGAAAAAATAACACTTCCTTTGCTTAACTTCCTTCTTTCGTTTTGTCACGCAAGTGTTTTCGTGGTGTTTTGTCAGTTTTCTCAGAATCTCCGAAAACCAAAAACGTCAAAGTGGTGCCACCTGTCATCTAGCTTCTTGGTTTTTTCTGAAGAGTGACACCTTTATTCAAAAGCACGAACAGAAATCGTTGACGTGCAAAACGTCATAAATTCAAAATTTTAAATGATCGAGTGATCTGATCTGAGTTTTGTCTGAGTGTTCCAAAACTTCCAAACCCGGTGTAGCCCGGCAGCAGTGGCAAGCAGTGGGAATCCTGAACTTTTCGTGCGTAATTTGCCTTCATTAGACATCAGTTTCGAATCCTTCCAAAGGCGATTTGGGAACTTAACGATCGGGAAATCGCAGCAAGACAATTGACAATTCATCAGAGAGTGAAAAATTTTAATAACGCGGATGTCATACATTATCTATACGAAATTAGTCAAAAGGGAAGCAAAACTTGTCAATGGAATCCACCATCGCGTTCTAGATATTCGCAACATGGCGTTTGCCTGATTGTACACAGGTATTTTAAGTCTACCAAAAGCAGGTATTTAATTAATTTCCCGGTGCCTGGTTAACGAATTCTGATTCACTGATGACCTTCACTGCCCTCGCTTGTGTTCCGCTCACATTTTTATCTCATCTCTTTTCATCTGAGAATTAACAACTGCTTTGCTGTTTGCATATTGCATAATTGCCTACGATAATAGTCTCTCTGATGTGTTTATTCTAAAAGAGAAAATTATACATTGATTCGAATAGCTCGATGTTCGTCTCTCTTTTTCGTGTCCAGCAAATATTTCTTGCGAAAGATAAACCCTGCAATGTCAATTTTGAAGTCGAAACATAACCTATAAATTCTGAAGGCTGCCAATCGTCTCCATTTTCGCGCAGTTTTTCCGAGTAGATAAGAGCGTGGAAAGTAAAATGTATTTATTTCCATAATGAATTCTTGATCTCATTATCTGGATAGTAATATCAGTGTCGGTTGTCAAAGTTACAAAATTTCTATTTCTTTCTAGTTGGCCGGTTTTTATCACGACTTTGTCGTTTCCTGTTTTCCAAATATTATTCGAATCATTAAGTAACCGTTATTATGAAGCATTAAACCTTTTGAATCGAATTTCAGTATGTAATTAAAATTTCTTGTGTTGTCGACTGATTGATAGATGTCCCAATCGACAGGAAAACAAAGTGAGAGAAAGATAGCGTGGAGAAAGAGGGTGCGAGCAAATTCTGAGTGAAGGAGACGAAAGTTTTTTTTTTTTTATTTACAACAACTTTCTGTCCAGCGTTCATGGATTACCTTTTTGAAAAATTCAGTAGAAATGTTCTTCGAAGTACTTAATTAAAAGGCAATTTTAAGTATACTGAGTTGTATTATAGTTCAAAAGACTGATCCCAGATCAGTAAGTTTTTATTTTGACTATGTATCACACGTACTCACCTCACACAATGGTGCAGATTATGGGTGGCCAGCAAGCAAGCGGACAATGTTTGCAAATACAGAATCACACAACATATTATACTGGTGCAAGTCCTTTGCACCAAACAGAATACAATCAGTTTGTTCCTGATGCTTCTATAAATCATAACAGGCATCCTGTTATGCAGGTATGTTCTGTACTCAATTTTTTTTATTATTTATTTTTGTATTTTACATTTATGTATTGTCAGTTATTGTTTTGTAAATTTAATCATTTTTGATTCATTTATGACCTTTGTTGTTTAATCATTTAGGCACACTTGTAAAGTTAGCAAATCAACTAATTCAAAATTTCATAAACGGATTATCATCGTCCTTGAATGAATGTAAACTTGGATAGATTCCTTTCAAATAGATATTCAACACTAAAAATCTGCATTTGCTTTATACTTCTATGCTTTAATTTATACTGCATGGGTTTACACTTTCCAAGTAATCCTATTTTTTATTTTGTTCATGGTTTAGAATACTGAAAATTACTAAAACTCTTTACAAGTACTTTGTGGCACTTGAGGGTTCCAGGCCTCACAATCTAAACCAATTTTTCCTGTTTTTATTTATGATTATTCGTTTTTTCATATTTATCTCTTCTTTAAAAAATTCCACTATTCTTTAGTTTCGCTGAAATAGGGACTGTGATTAATAATTTAATTAATTAAATTAATCTAATTGTTCAGTAAGTACTAAAATAAATTTTAAATTAGACAAAACTAAAGTTATTTGAAAAATCTGGAACTCAATCTTCCATAAATTTATTATTTAAATATGTACATTTGATTTAAAGCTAATTTTTTTCTCATTTTTAAATAAAAATTGTGAAACAGTTTTATAAAAATTTCAGACTACTTCACTGCAAAATGGATCCTACCCAGTTGAGTTGTATCAACTAATGGGTGTAAACGTACAACAATTTCGTCGTGTAAATTATACTGTGCATGGAAATGGCACTCCGAATAATAACTGGACAAAGCGAATGAGTCCCGCACACAATGTACCTTCCATGCTTCCTCCACAACCAAATTATCGACCAACTAGCACAGGATCTGTAAAAAAGTCGAATTGTAATAAAGGAGGAAAAAAAAACGCACACCGAGAATCATTTTCACCAAAAGAAGCTTACAACAGCGACAGTGGTTTCAGTTCTCGTTCTCCCACGCCAAATAAGCATCAGAATGATAACTTGACTGAAAGTTCTGATGAGAGAGATTCTATTAATTCTCAAGGAGAACAAGGAACTCAGTATGTTTATTCATTTACAGCCACTGTAAAACTACTGAAATTCACTGAAAGTTTAAAAAAAATTTTTTAAACAAATTTTTTCAGACGTCTACAGGAAGTGCATCCTAACATGCACCTTACGCATAATTCTAATAGTATTAATCGTGGAGGTCTGAACTCGGCCACTTCTGCTCACCAATTTTACCAAAACCAGCGACAAGTTGGTTATTACCAAAATCCTATTCAAGCATCAAGAGCGCCAGTACAAAACTACCAAAACAAAAGAAGATATCAGTCTGGTAAGAATTAAATCTCATATTTTTTTAATTGAAAAAAAGGGCTTGTTCTACGTGATAATTGAATTAAAACAATTTTATTACATTTTATTACAAATTGAAAAGCATAGACTGTATTTTAAATTTTCAAGGGAGGAATAGTCCACCTCAGAGGATACAAAGAAACAGAAATAAGTTCACTCAAATTATAGCACCGACCTACTTCTATCCACGATACGTAATGGCGCCAGATCGGTTTTTAGAAAGATCACACCTCATTCAAGTCACTCAAAGGCCGGAAAACTTACTGACAAACTCGATGTGGGACTCTCTTTCAGAGGACATGTGGGCAAAGTTTGTTTCCAATCAGCAGACGGAAAGCACTTACATAAAGAAGATGATGCTCTGGAAATACTTGTTTGTTCTTATCAAGGTATTTAAAAATCCTTGTCTGATTGATCTTTTTTTAATTTCATTTTTATCTCTAGAGTTGAGAAATTTCTCACAGGGTAAAATTAAAGTAAATTTAATTTGAAAAATGCTTAATTCAACTTATGAAGATTGTGTTGCAGAGAGAATTTCCAAAGTATGGCTTATATCTGGTCGGTTCGACGATGAATGGCTTTGGATCAAATAGCAGCGACGTAGATATGTGTCTTTTAATCAAACACACAGAAATGGACCAAAGAAACGAAGCCATTTTTCACCTAGACCAAATTTTAAAAAACCTGAAAAAATGCAGTGAGTTTTTGTTTGTTATATAAAATATTAATGTTTATTGAGTTTATTGAGCTTTATTATCTATATTGGTAATTATAGATTTCATAACGAACCTGGAGCTTATCCTTGCCAAAGTACCAATCCTTAAGTTCCACGACAAGATAAACAACATAGATATCGACCTAAATTGCAACAATTCGGTTGGCATTAGAAACACACACTTAATGTACTGCTATTCAAAGAGTAAGTATATAACTTGTATCTTTTAATTTGCTTGAATTTATTTTCTACATTCATTTGATTCATTTTTAGTCGACTGGAGAGTGCGACCTTTGGTTTTGATCGTGAAGCTCTGGGCACAGTGCCAAAACATTAACAACGCAAAGAACATGACCATATCGAGCTACTCTCTAGTACTCATGGTCATACACTTTTTGCAGTGTGAGTTATTCTTTTTGAAAGCTTAAATTTCTATTTTTAACCTTAGTTTGCGTTGTTTAGTTTTTATAAATCATGTTTTTAATTTAGGTGGAACTACTCCTGCCGTCTTGCCATGTCTGCAATCTCTTTTCAAACAGAAGTTCGATCCTGTCTCTGATATTTACTTGATAGAACTCCACGAACAACTTAATATACCACCCCATGCATTGCCTCCTCCCAATCACCTCTGTCTCGGTGAACTTCTAGTTCAATTTTTTAAGTACTACGTCTTCTTCGAGTAAGTTTTCATTAATTTGCACTTTTTATTTCCGTTTGAGAAATGATGACTCTTTTGCTTTAAATTAATTTTGATAGTAATTATTCAAATTAATCTTCGTGTTTTTAGTTTTAATGAGTACGCGATATCGGTGAGGCTAGCGAGAAAAGTGCCAATAGAAGAGTGTCGAAGGGTGCGATCATACAAAAACGATCCTCATCAGTGGAAGTATCTTTGCATTGAAGGTAATATTTTTTAATTTATAATTTAATTAGATAATTTTAGATATGAAGAGTTCTTATGATTTTATGAATTTTTGCAGAGCCCTTCGATCAAACCAACACGGCAAGATCAGTTTACGACCCGGTAGTTTTCGTGAGGATCAAACAGGTTTTTAAGCTCAGTTTAGAACGCCTGACACAAACCCGGAAACTGTCCAGCATCTTCGTCAAGCTGGAAGTCAATAACATACCATCTCCTGCTCCCACGTAACCTTGTGCTGTGAAATTGCACTGAGTAGGCATTTAGTTAGCATAATTGTGTATTTATGTGACGCCACTACTCTGAATGTGTGCGTTTTATGACGGACTATGACTGAAAATGATTGAGGTTCAACTTTGAGAAGAAACGATGCTCGAACTTCGATGAATCATCCTTGATAAAAAAAAAAAGTCAAGTTTAGGTTTTAAGTTGTTCCTTCTCTTGTCTTCTACTTTTATCGAGTCAAGCAGCCTGATTTCGCAAGAAATCAGTGACTTTAAAAAATTACACCAGTTAAGATTCTTGGTCAAACGTGGAACGTGAACTCTAAAAAATGCTGGGGGTAAGAAATAAAATCTCTAAAATCTGGTGCAATAGATTTTCTCCTGCGGCAACGTTAAACTAGTACAAAGTGTGAAGAAAATTAGAGGTGCTATTAGTTCCAATAAATATTTAATATAATCTCAAAAGGTATGAAAGAAACATGGAATGAAAGATATTAAAAAAATTGCATACATTAAAAGTTGTGAAGTCAAAATGAATGAAAATTTTGGGTATTGCTTTGCCTAACGCTCGTAAGTCCTAACGAATGTGTCCTTCAACGAAAAACGTAACAAGGTGCCTTCTCATTATTTATTTTCAAGGAAAACTTCATTTCTAAATAGAAAAAAATTATTTAAAAACAAAAGCTAAAAATACTGACAAGACTTATACGACACACAATTAATTAAAGCAGCTTCAGTATTATACTGGTGGCAATAATACAGATTGGGTTAGTCGCTACATATCGCTTGGTGAAAATGATTTGCCGTTAATTTCTAAAGAAGTATAATTAACTGTTTTATGTATAAATGGGTGTGTACACAAATTTTAATATCTCGTTAATCCGTTGAAAAAAAAGTGCCTTTTCGGCATGGTTAAAGATAATTTCTCATATAACTTTGCAATTATTTTCGTAGCGGCATTTTGTTTTGAGATTAATCAAGAAAAGAAAAAAAAAAGATACTCAATTAAAATAAAAATATAGAAAAAAAAATATGAAAAAAAAGTTTCGTCGAAAGTAAAGGAAAATCGTGTAAAAAAATGTCAAGCGTAATTGTTATTTAAGTTTTTTTTAGTATTATTTTCTTATAGTGCGCCTTAATAACGGGGGTGTGTAAAAGCGATTATTATTATTAAGAAAATAGATGTTGATGAGTGGTTTAATCGTATGTGGCTATTTGAAACAAGCAGAAAATCGGCTTAAAATTCTTAAAGCATCTCGCTGTCATCTGAGATCTAAAATTGAGAGCCTCCTTATATCCAGCCGCTACGTATATATCTGAGATTCAGAAAAGTTTGATAAGGAGGAATTGAAACTTCGATCGTGGGTACGCTCGAATTACTTAAGAGCCATTTAAAGACGATCATTTACATTAAAAACAAAAAATACGAGCAGACCAGTTATTGTTCTTTTAACTGTGCCAAAAAAAAATATATACTGCTTATTTACTTCTAAACAAGTTATCACACTAAATTCAAAAATTCATGCTGACAAAAAAATAAAAAAACCTAGTCTGCACATTTCTAAATGTCGAGAAAAAGTATTTCAACAAATGGAGAGGTTTAAATATTTGATTCCCTTCTGCAAAATGAATGCTCTTATGCCAAATCGAAATCTTAACTTGACCTTTCTATATTGTTTTTTTTTTTTTTTTTTTTTGAATGCATTGTTTAAAAAAAAGTGTATGTCAACGAGCGGTATATATGAAATGCGAGCGGAAATTTTTTTATCGTCCATTTCCGCTCACTAGTCCCTTGCTTTTTTGATGACTTTAACGTGATAACAAAGCATTTAATGTTAAACTTTAAATTAAAGGAAAAATGTGGCTGTGCAGGCAGTATAAAAATGCTCTTCGTCGAAACATCTTAAGAGCGAAAAAAAAAAACTAAAGTCCAAGGACCTGCGTGATCGTAGACACTCTTGTGTTCCGCGCTTGGAGATAGTTTGAGTATTTATTTAATTTTTATTCGCGTTATTTATCAAACCTGAAATTGCTCAATTTAAGAGTATGATTATACTTATTTAGTAATGCGTGCGGTAATATTTATTTTGTAGTATTTTCTTCGGTAGAAATTAATCTTTTTTGAAATTAATACTCCCCCAAAGGCGTCATAAATTTCGCGCAGGTCCAAATGGCCTGTGATTTAATTGACAAGGTGAATGTGTGAAAACAAAGCTTAAAAAAACTAATGTTTAAAAGCACATATTGGTTCCTTCAATTAATAAGGACGTCAGTTTAATTAAAGTTTTCGTATTCATATTGATATTAATATTGCGTTGTACTTGGATTTTTGTCTCAAAATTTAGATTCATTTGCTGTTGATAACAGTTTGATTGCTTTCAAGCGTTCACCTTTTTAATTGCGGATAGTCATAGTAAATTGACCAAAGTGCCAAAATCGATTGTAAGAAGTATGCGTGAATAAAAAAAAAACATTTATTGAGTGTATTTGTGTCTGTAACGAAAATAGATTCCAACTTAACTTCTCTAGAAATAAAATTCTTGTACATAAGATAATACATGAAAACTCTTTATAAAATGTCAACATCCCGGATTTATAGAAATATTCATCAGGGAGTCGAATCAATATTTAAAATGAAAAATTTATAGAGAATAAGAGTATTATTATTTAATATCCTTTTGTATCTTTCATTTTGTTGATAATAAATGCCATATAACGTTTAATAACTTATTTTTATTGTCCTCATTTATCTGAACAACAATGTAAATCACATGTTTCTTCATCACGACAGATGTAGTTAGGAATACGAGTATTATGACTTTGTAGTAGGTACCAGAATTTCTGAGAGAATTGTCTTGAGAAGAGAATTTAACGATTAACGGTTTGGTCAAGTGTAATTTTTATTTTTTTGTATTTATTTCAATGTAATATGTACATGTACGATATATTATGAAATGCAATCGGAAGTATTGTATTTAATATTTAGTATTTAATACTTCTTTTGTAGTATTTTCTTAAGAATAGATATTGTTCATGTCAAATCAAAGCACTGAAATCCCATTTTGAAAGTACTCGAGTAATGAATTCAAGAAAATAAAAAGTGTTAAGAGCATTCGCATAGCTTTACAAGATAAATGGTATCAATAAAATATCAACGCAAATGGTTTTCTATTAAAATAAGAAAATAAATAAGAAGGGGTAACACGAAAGAAAACTATAAGTTATATGTCAAATCAAATTTATTGTTACCACAATATTTCTCAATAAATTTCTTTATCTGCAGTTAGCGGTGCGCTGTTGATCAGAGAAAACAAAATGTTAATTTTTACCTTGCCAGGCCTTGCGTTATGTAAACTACATACGTCTTACTTGCCCAAGAAGTAATTACCACCTGAAGCTAGTTCAGAGTTGAGTGGAATAAAAAAAATATAAATAAAATTTTAAATAAAACAGTAACATTCACTGAATAAGTAGTCTGATTGGACCGTGCTTGTTTAAAGCATCGCTCAAGATTCAGGACTCTTCCATCCTAAACTAACTCTCTCGTCTTAATAAAATAACAGACTCAAAGATTCTCGACGTACATTTTCAAGTGCCATCGAAATATACTTTGATGCTACCAATCTTATTCATCGCTTTCGGTGATGCGTTTCTCATTTTTGACAGAGAATACAAAATATAATTCCTCTACTCGACGTTTTAACGTTCCTTGCTCTTTTTCGGCCTGTGCGGTAAATAAAAATGAGCTTATGAAATAAAGAAAGAAAAAGAAAGAGAAAAAATAAAATAAAATGAAGCAACATGATTGGTTGTAACCCACGAATTCGAAGCGGTCAGCGTTGCATTTGTCTTGAATACAAAAGCCAAAAAGATCGAGGAAGATATTGACCTCGCGCTGCCCGACAAAGATTTGATTAGGATTAGATTATGATTTCAACGTAGATTTTGTTGACAATACCGTGACAACGAAGTGACACGTGTGCCGTATGTGCGTGCTTTGACTAAAATTCTCAGCTACAAACGGAGAAAAAAACTTCTGAAGCAGCCTTTAAAATTCATTCCATTTGAATTCTCCAGATTCGTCAAATTCAAATTCTTCGACTTGAAATTCATTACCATCGGTCTTCTTTCCATTTTCATTTTCGACGAAGGCCTCTCTCTGCCCCCCCCATCTCTCTCTCTCGCTCTCTCTCTCTCTCTGCTATGAAAACCTCCGTTCAATCACACATAACTACTACTACGTGACACACTCGTTGAATTTGGTCGCGTTATTTAAGCGTTGCACGTACCATTTTTTTTACGGTTTTTGCTTTTTTTTCAATTCCAGCGTCACTCGATATCCGCGATAAAACGGTCCGGTCACGGTAAGCGCTTGCCACGTAAAATTGTCGTTGCTATTTCTATTGACGTTGGTGTCGTTTTCTTCAGTATTTCATGTCCTTACCCTTGCCACATTTTTTTATACCCAATGAATCCATTCAGCTCATTTGGTGTTTGATCTCATCATTGAACGGTTTTGGTTTCTGCTCACAGCAACGGCGATGCACTTTACCATTGCAGTACCATTAGTACTCCTCTTTGAAGCCATCGACCTCATATACCGTACTCGATCGCCGAGCCGTTTTACCGTTTTGCGCAGTTGATGATGTATGTTGTTGGACGAAGAAGAATTGGTCGAACGAGCCTTCAGTCGCTCCCGCGACGCTGCATTGCGAATGCATTGCTCAGCCGTATGCTTTCGGCTCAGTAGGGCTGGGAGAATTGACCTCCGGCTTGCGACTGTCCTGACTGGTAGAAACCACTTCTGTCGCCCTGATAAGTCGAGTCCTGGGATAAAAGTCCGTCCATCTGTGACTGGAACTCACCGACAGCAAACGAGTCCTGAGAAGGAATTAAATAACATTAGAATAATTATGAAAGACTGAAGATATATTTTAAAAATTTTTCTTCGATTTAGAAAACTTTGATTAGTTCCATTTGTCAAGTGTATAAAGTATAACAACTCAAATTTGAAACATATCGTCCAAAAGTCTAAAACAAACTACATTTTCATAAAAATGATTAATATTATTTAAATATTTAATATTAAATTAAACTTTCGACTTAAAAAACGTTATGCATTCTTTCCTTAAAATCTACAAAAAAGGCAGCAATACATATAACAATAAAATAAAAACTCACCTGTGAGAGTTCCGCCTGTGAAAGTCCTGGTTGTGAAAGACTGAAACCGGGCTGTGACATTCCTTGTGTAGTTCCTTGAGTCAAGGGTAATCCTGGTTGACTATAAGGCTGCGTGTTCTGTTCCGTCTGACTAAGTTTTCCCATCCTAGGACCCGACTTATTTTTCAATGTCGCTGTTCCCCGACGATTGCGTTGGTTTTGTCTAGCTTGCAGTGCTTGCTGATGTTGATTATAAAACCTCGGAGGTACATGTGCCATATTCATAAACATTCCCACAGGAACAGGCACATTATTCATCGCCGCTTGTGCTCTCTCAGGACTAATATAACTGATCGTGTCATGCGTCCTACTAAATATATCTAAGGGCACATTTCTCTGATAGTACGGATTATGATTTTGAGTTCCATTCATCTGTCCTCCCGATCTATCATAAACCGATCCTGGAATCAAAGCTTCTCTTGCATCATACATCGAAGTAGACATAAAATGTGATCCAGGGTTTGCCGCATTCACGAGCTTCTTTGGTTTAGCAAACTGTATCATAGATTCCTTCAAATTATTCAAAGGCCCTTCAACCAGAACTTTCTGTTCCTTGTAAAAGCTCAACAAATGATTCCAAAGAGGTTGTTTTGAAAGAACCTTTGGATTCCCAACAATGATGATTCCGAATTTGGCCCTCGTTAAGGCGACATTTAATCTTCTTGGATCATTCAAAAATCCGATTCCTTGGTGTTCGTTAGACCTCACACAAGACATGATAATAATGTCCTTTTCTCTACCCTGGAAGGCATCAACACTTGCCACTTCTATTTCCTGATACAGCTTCGAATGCAGGGATCCCTGATACTGCATATACTGAACCAAGTATGCCCTCTGCCCTTCATAGGGAGTTATAACTCCAATCTGTTCTGGTTTGACTCCACAGCGTAAGAATCTTGTCGTGATTTTTTCCACATTCGAAGCTTCTGTACGATTCAAATATGAAGTACCACTACCTGCGATTTCTTCCTGGCCTTGAGTAACGTAGAAGAACATCGGTTTGTCAGGTGCTGGCCAGGGGAAATCAATCTTCAGCAATTTCCTTTCGTCAGCACAAACTCCGTTTTGAAGGGAACCTTCGTAGAAAAAATTGGAAGGAAATCTGGAGAGATCTGGATGCATTCTGTACTGAACTTCGAGCCGGAAGGGTCTAATTCCGAGTACCACAAGTCTTTCGAATAATGATTGTGACAGACCCGCTCTAGCTGCTTTTTTGCACATTACAACTGGACCTAATTGGCAATGATCACCAACAAGAATCAACTGCTTTGCTCCTAAAACAACAGGAACCATGCATTCCGGTTCAGTTGCCTGCATACTTTCATCAATTAAAATCGAGTGGAACTTCAATCTGTGAAGTCTAGGGTCTCCAGCTCCAACACATGTGCAACAGATAACATCAGCAGCCTCTAGTAGTTCCTTTTCAGCTGCTTTTTTCAAAAGTCGGTATCGCTTCTCATCAACGCTTGAAAGCTCGCCTGTCTCGTCTTTTAATTGTTGAAGCTTCTGGAGTTCAGTGTTAGTTTCCATGTTTTTTATTTGGTTGTGCAAAGCAAGAAAGCTCACTGGGGAATCGATCGCCTCTCGGGATTTCGCACAAAGTCGGACGACCTTGAGATTCGATTTGTGAATTTTCTCCGTAAGTTGATCAACAGCTGTGTTGGAAGGAGCGCAAACCAAAACGGGTCCACCGTTTTGTTTCACGAGTTGGTAGACTATTGTCGCACTGGTGACTGTTTTTCCAGTGCCAGGGGGTCCTTGAATTAGAGACAAGGGTCTCTGAACGGCGTGTTTCACGGCGTAAACTTGTGAGCGATTCAAATCTGGCAAATTTGGCGCGCTGAAATGTTTGGGAAGGTGACAACGGAAAAGAACTTCCTCCACTTCGTGGCCTAAAAGTCGATGGTATATATAAGCTGATACCGAGGAATCATCCACTGCGAACTTCCTGAGGGCGAGTTGCATTCTGAAATCAAATAGAAGAAAATTTTTGTTGAAAATAATAATTGACAATGAGTAGAGATTCACTATGGAAGTTGCTATGAACACTATCTTTGAATAGAACATAGACTAGAATAGTATCTTACCGATCGAAACTTGTACTTTTCCAAATGAAATCAACGACGAAATTGCTCACGCATTCCGTTGGTGCTCCGGAGTTATTCTTCAACTCGATGCCAACTTCTTCTCCATAGTTATCAGGAATTTTTATTACGTGTCCAATACCAGACCAGGGCTTGTGCAATTCTCCAAGGTATCGAAGTCTCAGCTCATCGCCGTGCATGAGTTTCATATCGCCATCTGTTTTAGCGAGCATGAAATAAGCAATGGTCTTTTTATTTAGGCCGACATCCCATCTCACTTCGATGTTTTCCTGAGTTTGCGATTCCTTGAGCCGTTTGTCGTAATCTGCCTCGAGTTTGACGAGCGGACCAAATATATTTTGATACTGATAACCATCCTCGTAACGTAGCAAAACTTGTTGGGGTTCCTCGTCGACTCCAGGTTTTTCGAGATCCTGGAAGGTCGCGTCCACATTGTCTCGCCACAATTCTTCAAGTTTGTTTATCTGTTGTGCTGATATTTGTCTTGCTCTCAGCTGTTCCTGTTCTGATGGGATCTTCACCAACCATGCCAGAAAACTACGATCTTCTATCAGTGGTTTCCATTGCTCTTGGTCCCTGAAATATTTTTCGATTTAATACTTTTAATAATTGAAAAAGGTTTTAAATCTATTTTTTTATAAAAAGAAAGGGGATGTAATTAACTAACCAATTCATGTCTTTAAGAGAACTTTGTGCAGCGCACGGTTGTCGACACAGGAGCACGACAACAGAATCTGCTTTTGCGGGTATAAATCCCAAGACGAAAACATTCCTGACAGCACATGAATAACATTCAAGGACAGTTTCACCTAGAGGTCCATCTCTGTAATTATTAATATATGTATTATTAAACTATCCTTTGTCTTTTATATTGTTGGATGATGAGGATTTCAGGAATATTCGTTTGTTCAATCATAACTGAGATTAGAAAGAATACAAAATTAGAAAAATTAATCTAACCTGTGCAATGTGACTTCCTTGTGCTTTGCTCGTACTAGATGATTAATAATGTGCGAGCCCGACGTATTTCCTCGTCCGTTGCAAAACCATTTTCGACAAACATTACACATTACGACGCAAGATGCTTCATGAATACCGCAGTATTTGCACGCATGTTCCGGTAAATCGCGATTGTAATAAGCCTCTTCCTCCTCTTCTTCAAATTGTAATTCAGCAAGACTCTGTACAGCCCCGGAAATTTTGAGGTCCAAAGACGATGTCCCACTGGTTCCATTAACCTGCACATATAAATTTTTATATGTGTTATGTAGATAAAGATTTTATTTGGAATATGAATATAAATTAGATAAAAGAAAATAATTTCATCGTAGACAAGCATTCACTACACAAAAGTTTTTTTCTAATTAATAAAAACAACACTCGTATCAAATACTTAAGTACTCCATAAATTAGAACATAAATTAATCCATAAATAAAAACCATAAAAATAATACAAAAATAAACCTCATGACACTGAGGAAACTTAATCGTCTATAAAACCGACATATCAATAAAAAGAAAAAAAATAGAAATTACTCTAAGAATAACCAAGGGCTGAAATCGCCCCAGAACCTAACCCTCGAAGAATAAGAATTACATTCATACCGATCTGCTCCAAAATAAAACGAGTAAAAATCTAGGGATCAAATTTCCAGATTCTAAAAGTAAGAAACCTATAGGGGAAAAAAAAACTCAAAAAACAAAAGAAAAAGGAGAATGTGGGAACTAAAAAACTAGACTCAGATATGCCCACGATATGCCGATGAAAATTGAAAAGTGAGGTTAAGTTCAAAACACATGGAAATTGACCTCACAGTTGAAGTTTTTCCAGATCTTATGCTTGTTGTGCCCTCGAAGTTTATAAGTTATACCGATAACTTGCTACACATATGAGATATTTCAAAAATTAACCTGCACTGGCTGGCTCTGTTGGCTCTGGGTGCCATCATGTTGCGAGGCCTGTGTCTGGCTCGGGGAGGGTAATGTGAAGTCGGTGAAGTCGAATTCACTGCCCTGGGTATCCGCACCGATTAAATCTGCTTCCTCTGTGTCGAGGAAGGTGAGGGTCTGGCTACTAGGCCCGTACGCGTCAACGCTCATCTTGTGATCTTGTTCTGGTATGTCCTTTCGGTGTCCTCTTGACGACTACTCGACGTCGGTCACAGGGATACTAGTCACTCTTTGGGAATTCTTACAGTTTCAACATCCGGTGAATTACTGGGTAAGGATGGAAACGGGCATTCGTCGTTCAAGGAAGCTTGCACTGTGACGAAACAAGGCCACAAAATCCTACGCCATACTTCTTGTTCTTCAGAGTTCGGCTTGCTCCCACCAACATAGACACGAGACACGAGTACAAGTTTTGTTCTGCGCTCGTCGTCTGTTACGTCATCAGCTGATTTCCGAATTTCCACAGCTTGTGGAAATCGAGGTTGATTCGTCGTATTTTCCACCCACGTGGTATGATATTTTGGCAGAGTATCGCCAGAGATGTATCGGCAAAATCTCTGGAATTATAATCATAAGTACGGCAGGTATTACAGATATTACTTATTCAATTCCTACTTTACCGGCCTTGCAAAATTCACTAGGAGCGCAAAAATCCAGGCCCCCCACAGCCCCTACCAGGCCCTACAGACTCCAGAGACCGTGTGGCGTATTAGTGTACCGTTTGCTGATTGGCTCCGACATTTTCTTCCCACTTCCTCCACATACAGCCACATTTATAGATAACCTATTTAGGCAGAGATATTTTTTGGTGTGTAACCTGAGAATAAAATGGCGGCTTCCGGCTTATTTGCCACTGTTTGCCATACTCTGGCCATACCAGAGCCACACTATCCCCTGCTGTCCTCTATAGTCCTGTTACAGGACTCCTTTTAGAGTCCTGGACCTTCTGTAATATCGGTAAGTCGGTAATATCTTTGCTGAAATCTGCTAAAATCATTAGGAATATTAGGATGCCTTGGATGAGAATGATGAGATATGAGAAGTTGAGAACGAGAACCAGAGCAAAGATCTTTGAATTGGAACTACCTATTATATTCTTCTCAGAAAATATCGTGATCGTGATGTGATAATATCTGTGATATAGAGTTGTAGTATTTGCCATATAATATGTAGTACGTTGAACTGTGATTGTTTCTACCAGACGTAGCATTGACAGGTAGAAGTTAGAACAGTCAAAGTTGAACTTGAACTACATATATTCCTCCCTTGCGGTAGCTTCCTATGAGTAGTTTCGGATTATACTATTATAGGGAAAATAGTCAATTGTGCCTGGCCTGGCTATTCCCTATATACAGACTAATTAAGTAATGTCGTCGATTATAAGCTGATAGAGCTGATATAAGGAAAATAACGACTCTTTGCATCGAGACAAGATCAAATATGGTTACTATTATAATAACTATAGTTTCTATAATAATTATTTCTGTCATTGACAAAGACTTACAAGATAAGGAGGAAAAATTGTATTTTTAAAAATACGTTATCAAAGAGTTACCTCCAAATGCTTAATTCTATTCAGTTAAAATAGTTTTTATACATGCAAATAATGTTTGACACAACATTCTCAAGAACATGAAGAAAAATTTTAGATTATTATGAAGACTTACAGAGACTAATATGACAATTTGATTTCTATTTGTAATATCTGAAAGCCAGTAAGTAATAACCAATATTATAATATCAGTCATAACTTCATTTTATTCGTAATTACAAATTTATATTCATATTGATGAAAAAGTTATTTTTTCAATCAGTTCCATTGTACATACATACATATTGTAATATATCCGTGCGCTGCTCCTACTTTAGGTGAATGAACTTTGTCGAATTTGAGTAACTCTGAATTTGTTTGCGAATGAATGGCATGAAGGCAGGGGTTCACTAAATTTAAATGATTTATATATCCGTGCTGAATTAAACAGGAACTAAATATTTAAAAAAAAAAACAATAAATCATTTAAAACTCAATTTTTATTTTCCATTTTTCGAATATTCTCACGTACATGTATATAACAAATATTGACCTATGTCTAAGAATACAATAATAAATACAAATAATATGTACAAAATACTTAGCACTTGGTGGGTGGATCTTATTATATCACTTATAAAAAAATGTTCAAGAAAGAAGTTTCGAAAGTTCTTTATAAAGAAGAATAAACTCTAGTCTCTATTTTCAAAAAATCGAATACACCAATCTCAGAAGAAAGTGACCACTGCTAAAGTATATATCGATGAACTATATGAGATATAATTACAAAAATTAATAATTTAAAAAACTGAACCTAGAAAGTATAAAATTGACCTTATAAACAATTTTCTAATATTTCGCTTTTTCTCTACAGTCACATATATTAAATGATTGAACCGTTCGCTTAACGAAACAGCTACCTTCACTCGAAATAATGCACTAATATCGACAACACAAACTTACTCGTATCTAAAAACATTGTTATTATTATATATAATAGATACTTTGTACATATATGTATTAACAAATTCCTATTGTCGATTATGGCAGTGTTTTGTGGCTAAGAGAGGAGCACGTATACAAAACGTACCATAAATAGGAAATGGATTCGTAAAAACACAAACAAGAATCAGTATTCATAACCAAATACTGTTTCTGTTTTTTTATTTTACAATCACCAGGTTACGAAATCAGGAATCACTTCTTTAGATTCTTTTTTTCTTTGACTCCTTTCTAGGGAAACATTTAAATATATTCCTGAATTCGTAACCCGTTTCAGATTTCCTCATCTCTAACCATAAATGCAGTCTCACTGTACAACAACCGATTCCTCACAAAAATCAATTTTGATTTTTAGAAAAAGAGTTCTGGTTTCTTTCCCCGATTCGATCGCTTCTCGCGATGTTGATGACATCAATACTGCGGATTGGGTGAATTCCTCGGGAAATTGCTCTGCTGGGTTTGATTTTGCTGAAGAGGTCCAGCTGGACTTGGCCTTCCGTCTCTATACTGAGGAGGACATGGGGGACCGTTGGGCAAAGGAGGCCCAGGAACTTTTCCATAAGTTCCTCTATTTGAACTCTGGTAGCTACCATAAGCAGAATCATCACTGCGTCTCGCACCATGTCCATACATGCTCTCAGGTCTTCTAGGATTGCTTCCATTCTCCGAACTCACGTTCAAAGGCCCATTTGGGTGTGCCTGATGATTCTGACTCGGATTCTGAGGTGTTGATGACTGGCTCGGACCATTTGTCTGAGAACTTTGCCTCTCTGGTGGAGGTGCTGGCGCTCTTCCATAAATAGTAGACCCGGTAGAGACTCCATAAATTCCATTTTCTCGAGTACTGAGACTCGTCGAGATTCCCCTGACGCCATAAATACTCTGAGTGCATTGCTGGAGCTGGTTCTGCATGTTTTGATTGGTGCTGTTGTGGTTTTGAGTTTGACTTGGAGCTGCGATTTGAGAAGTTTGAGAAGGTTGATGATGATGAGTTGATTCTCTATTGATGAGGCTTTGGGAGGCGTGAGTTCCAATTCTGATCGGGTAGAGGCTCTGAGCGGGTACCAGTGGTCCAGGTTTCGGAAGAATGAGGCCGTCTCTGGTTCCTGAGGTGGATTTGGCGTAGACGCTTTGAGATCTGTTCAAATTAGCCCTGGTTAAGGGAGGGGATTTGCAGTAGAGGGATTTCGTGCCACCGTATATGGATTCTACACGTTCGAGGGCTGTTGGTGGAGCACTGTAAATTGATGCACCAGCGACGGGTCGGTAAGTGGCATAGGCTCCGGAGAATTTGGGACCAACGGGTTTGTCTAGGTCGTCGTAAGTGTCCTCCTCTGATCTCATCGAGGAGTTATCGCCGTCATCTATCTCTCGAGAGTCTCTGGATCGCTTCGGGCTGAGGACATATACGTGGAGAAGAGCTGCGATCAAACCACCTGCTATCGGGCCGACCCAGTATACCCAATGGGATTCCCAGCGATTCATCACAAAGGCAGGTCCAAGAGCTCGTGATGGATTCAAATACGGGTTCTGCAATGAGAAGGGTTTCATTCGTATTTTAGGAAGAACAAGAATTTCATTTCATAATTTTAAAAATGTTTAACTTCAAGGGTTTAAAATGCTCTTTAATCTGAAGACTTTTAAAGATTTTAGTGCAGGATGGTTTCAAATATGAATTAAACAATAAATACCAAATGCCAAGAGTATGAGATAATAATTTTCGCGAAAACTGAGAAGTTCTTAGTAAAGTGAATTCTATTTTTGGCATAGCAAGGGACAGTTTGCAGCTAGCTAGAAACTACTAAGTTTCTCCAGACTTTATTGTCAAAGTGCCAAAATACTTATACTAAATTTGTACGTAATATTTCGTCTATTCTGTAACTACGCTTTCAATAAATTTCTACTTAGAAAAGCAAATAGTGAAATAAGTTAACATAAAAAAAGACAGGAATTTATATCCATAAGATTCCTTTGAATTCAAAAGTGAACAATTTGAATCTTTATATTGAGATCAAATCTTTCAATGTAATTGTAATTTTTGATTTTTGAAGAAAATTGAAGATAGCCATCCTGTCGTCGAGCTAATAAATTTTTATTTTTTTTAGAAGGCCATTGTACGCGTGAAGCCAGAGCAGGTGGACCAGAAGCGAGTCCTGTTTGATGGCAGGTGCTCTTTTGAAACAGGCACGTAGGAATTCACGTTAGTATTTATATATTCTTTACTTACACATAGCTTTACTTTAAGATTGCATACTCAATTCAAAAAAGAATAAACCCTTTGAATAATCTGAACGTCCCGTAGAGCGCAGGCCGTGTTATTATCTTTAATATTAAATTTCATTCATAATCGACATTTTTATTCGCTCCTTTCTACATCATAATTGGCATTCAAGATTAAATTTGTTATTCACGAGATTAAAAGCACTTGTCTCTTCACTTGTTACTCGACAATCAATGCCTCAGTTCAATTCTTATCGCTTCTGAGCATTTTTATCTTCAATTTTCAATGATTTAAAAATATCTATTAAATTTGAATATAAATTAAAAGTGATAATTACATAAACTAGAGTTGCTGAGGTGTAGGCTACTGCCAAAACTGCAGTAGATTTCATCGATATGGACGATGGCAAATTCTTGCTCAAGTCTGCGGTGAAGTGGGCCAGAACAATTAAAATCGAGAGAGTTAATTCGAGTAGAAGTTTCTCTATCGGGCCTGATAATCTTCCATTTCCAGTAAAAGGGATTATCTGCGTCCCAGAAGGCATTGTCACTCTGAAAAAAAATATAATCACAATTAAAACTAGAGAACTTTATTATAATTTAAAATTATCAACAAAATCTTCTTCCTCTTTAAAAAAAAAATAACCTGACAAATAAAGGAAAAACAAGTGCAAAGCAAAAAAAAGTGATTGTAGGCTTATAATACAAGATTAAAGAGACCGCTTGATCGAGCACCCCTCGAGTTTTTCTGTGGTGGGTTGAGGACCCAAAAAAAGTATATCGATCTGATTTAAAAATGCTCGCATATGGTTGCCTTATGGAAGGTAGATATGAGCCACAGAGGAGAGGAAAAGTACGAGTTAACATACAAGACCACAATAATATACGATGATTTTTCCATTCAAAGTCTAAAGAGAGTGCGGCGAAACGAACAAAACCCCCCCGGGGTAAGTCGGTCCCTGTGGTGTGATGTTTATATTAGCTGGTGCACCGATACACCCCCCTCGAACAAAAACGCGTCAATTTTCTCAGCCCATATAATCATACGGGGTCAGAGAGAGACGACCTCTCGATCAACCCTCCGAGTTCTCTCATATAAATGCACAAATACTCAGGCTAATTTACAACCCAGTTTTGGCACCGAGATCCGTCGAGTTTATATGCTTCGAATAATAAACCAAGGCAGATCGATAGCGCACCCAGAGGACCGTTTTATTAAATCAAATCAATTTTATTTCACGTCCAGTTTATTCACTTTTTAATCTCCAAATCGAGGTTTCTAGAGCCAACGGTGATTGAGAGAATATGAAGTTGTTTAATTGGTTTTTTAAACTGAAGGGACACCGCTCCAAAAAATTCATCCATAATCGGACTACAAGATAAATTAATGTTAGCCAAATACAGAGACCTTTTTTCCCATGTAAATTCTATAGGGTCTTTTAGATTGAATATTTATTTCATAATATTAATTTTAATGTTGGTTTTAGCAAATTGAATTAATTAAAAATTTTTATTTAATTTAATGTGGCTTATCGTTGTTTTATTAATACAATTAATTACTTTCTTAATATAACATTGTGTTTGAATTTGGATCATTTAGAACTAGGATTAAATATATCTATTTTCTATTATCATCGCCAAATGATTGAATTTCTTTATTGAATCATTTAAAACATTGAGTGAATTCAGATTCAATGATTAAAATAAGAATCTTAAACGTTGTGTTCTAGACCTTGAATCAATTTAATAATCAGAGAGAAATGATTCACGCTAATGTAGTCATATAATTATATAAACCCTCTCAACCGAAACATCTCGAAAGGCTTACATAGGGGTCCCCCCAAATTCCCCAATGATCTCCCTTGGGTTGTGGGGGGGGGGAATTTGATAGTAATTCCCCACCTGTCTAAAATTATATCAACTAGTTGAAAAAATAGTCAGCCCTCAACGCTAAATCTAAAAGACACAAGTACTGGGTATATAAATTATACCCATAAGAGAAAGAGACCGTGGGATAATATCAGTGAACTTGAAACGAAAAAACCCCGTTTATTGCCCCCGTGACTGCACATAGTGTACGTATATGTCAAGGGCAAGTTAGTCTTGTTGATATTTCTCAAGTATCACGTGCATGGGGATGCTGAAAAGTGAACATATAAGAGGGAACACACGGTGACGAAGTAAGTCGTAAAATTCACTCCCCTTATGTATACAACCATACACTTTTACCCAGAATGGAAAAAAATCCCCCTGGCTTCTTTTTTTTGATACGTGTGGGACGGAAGTTTTGTGCAGTCACATGGGGACAGAATTAGAGGATTTACAGTATTTAGTCTTTTTTCCGGGAAAGTAAAATCTGCTTATCATGGGATTTTTGTTTTGGTTTAGAAAAAGGAGAAAGTACAAAAGCAGGGTAGTTTTTTTTATTCATGAGTCTTATTATTGATTTCAGAGATGGGAGATGGGTTGATCGTGATCTGCATTTCTGATTTCATCAATGGCAGAGTGGTTTTGAAGAGGATCTTAATTTGCATGAGCGAAGCAGGGACAGAAGAGAGTTCGTGTAACTGAGTGGAGACTTTGTTCGAACCCCAAAGTAGCGTTTAAAACGAGATTAATCGTGTTTGGTTTTGCATGCACGTTGCACGTCATCGGCTATTATGCGACAGATCGTCGCGCTTGATGCCTTTGCTCAGGTGATTCTGAGGATGAAAAAATTCTCTATCCGACACGGATTAAATACAATCAATCTCATTTTCCCTCCTATGTGCACCAGACGATTAGCTCATTTTCGAAAAACTTTTAGGGGTCTTTCAATTTCATGAAATCGAATATGAGAAGGGAGAATACTTTTTTTACTAATTCATTTACAAAGCTTCGCTGTCGTAACTTCAGTCTGGAGGTAATAATTTCAAACATTGCAGTTTGATAAATTATGAAAACTGCGAATTGGAAGTTTGAAAGCTTCCAGGGTGGATTTAATCTTCCGTGCACTTGACTCGAGAGAGCAACCTGTGCCCTATTTTCGCGATTCACACGCGAGGGGGCGAGCCCCTTGTGGGCGATACATTTTAAATAAATTTCGATTCGACTGGCATCCCCTTGATCGTGTTTAACGAGCTATTGATACCCCCTTCTCATTTTGATGTGGTGCATATCCCGTCTATCATAAAGGCCAACATCCCCTTGCTTGAAAAGTCCAGCAAATCGAGTCCCACGTATCAGATTCAGAAGGTCCGAACACCGTGGAATAAAAGTGCACATGTGACATGCGTGTAAAATCGACCGAGGCGGTTTAATCGTCTAAGTCGAGCTAATATGCCCCATTATAAAGTTTGCTCTGAGAAATTTGGGGTCAAAGTGCAAGCGAGTCCGAATCATTGTGGGAACTCTCGCATGTTATTTCGACCCTTCCTTCTCTCTTTCTTTGCGATTCAGACTCTCACAGAGTTCAGACTTCCACTTTATTTTGTTTTACTTACTAGCAAACCAACACGCGCACAATTATTTTGTTTTCCTTCTTTCCAACTTCAATTTATTCAAAAACCAATCAAGTTTTCAACAATAATGAATATGAGATTTTCGAGACTTCTCGTTACATCTCTTTTTTATAGAGGATACAAATTTCAAGTGGTTCTGGGGATTTTGACGAGTTTGAAGTGAGTGTTACGAAATTCAAAACGTTTTTAAAATTTTTCAAAGATTTCGTAAAATTTTAAGGGGTTTTAGGATATTTCGGGGAATTTTAAGGCCTTGTATTTACTTATCCGATTCCTTGCTTATCAGCTTTCATTTTTTCAGTCACCTTACTTGAAAACAAATAGAGAAAATGCATTTCAGCCAGTAGATAAACGTTCCTTATCGTTTTCTTTACGTTTATCTGCTAAGAACAATCAACTCTAGTTATTAGTTTTTTAATGTGATTTTTCTAATTTTTAAAAGATTTTGTAGAATTTTTAAGGATTTCCTGGAATTTGATGAAATTTCTGATGATTTTAAGGGATTTTAAATGTTAATGAGTTAAAAGAGTTTTCTAGGAATGTTGACAGGTTATCAAGAATTTATGTAATTTATGGAATTTTAATTGATTTCAAGATGTTTTTCGGAATTTTAAGAGATTCCGAAGGTTTTCGTAAAATTTTAAGGGAGGAGAAAACCAAAAGGCGCGAGATTATTTTGTTTTTCTTCTTACAACTTCAAGTTATTCAAAAGTCAATTAAGTTTGTAATTGTTTGCAATAACAGTGTATGCGAGATTTTTGAGTAATTTCGTTACAACATTTTTTTAGAGAGGATCTGCTAATTTAACAAGAACTATACACTTAAAAATGATTCTGAAATTAATTTCACATCATTTCAGAAAATAAAACAGATGGTCATCCTGTTAACGCGTTTTCTGTGGTTTCTGATATAGTCTTAATTTTTAATGGTTTTTGCCTTCCTCGCTTCCCACATCTTGTCTTGTATCTCTCACGGAGAAGTTCAAGACGTGAAGACTCAAGACGAAGGGAACTAAATAAAACCAGAACCGAGCAATTTCCTGCGTATAAGGTGGTTGTTGGAATATAAGGCGGATCCAAGCAGAACCCTGAGACTCACAATACAGAATACACAGGAATTCTTTTGGTACCCGCTCGAATTGTAGGAGGCTGGATGCTGGATCAGAATTCTAGTCTTCTAAAGTGAATGGAAAAGAGACTTGAAGAAAAACATCGGCAGGAAGTGCGCAAGAATAAAAACGTCTCTGCTTGAATCTGAAAATCTAGATCTTTTTGCAACCCCTGCATTTTATTTTTACAGAGCCTTTCATAAACTTCATTAAGAGTTCTCAATCCCAAATTAAAAATTATTTTGTACTTGTAATTAATTTGTATAATAGATACTGGACCTTTCGAAAATTATTTATACTATTGAAAATTATAATATACTATTGAACCGAAATATAATTCTTGTTTCTCGAGAATTTTTTTCTCACTCAAATACGTTAATTTCTGAAAGTTTCCAACATTGAAGATGTAAATTTTGAATGATAAAACTCTGTTTATAGCTGCAAATCTAGGAAACTCAAATACATAATATTTCCAAGAGAGAATCTGAATCTCGAATCGACAAAAGAATCCAGAATCGAAGCATGGATCGTTACACCGTAGCAAATATTGGGAGGGTAGACCCCACTGGCGATCTAGCATTCTATAAGCATCAAAACCAAAAAAATGCCTATTGACCCTATGAAGGAATGATCCTACGATAGCAGCTGCCCGAAGACCGTCCTGATTCCCTCTACCTATAGAGATCCTATAAAGTATAAATCGTAGAATATGCCTTTCCCCAAGGAAACACGTGCCAGCCACATGTTGTACAAAAGGGATCTTCCTCGTCCTTTCGACCCACGTAAGTCGTCTTCACAAAGGACCTTCAGGAACCCCATAAATGATTCTTTTCGGGGGTTCGTCGAGGGGTCTACTTTACAGCCTGCAGTCTACACAGTCGGCAGATGTTTTATGTCCGAACATCGAAGACATCAAACTACACAACTCCACATACTCAAAAGAGCACACAATACTATCTTATTGAGGAGACGACGACGAGAAAAAAATTTCAGATACAGCATGTATAAGAGTGCACACCAGAAGCGATTATCTTGCTTCTTGTACGTGTGGATTTAAAGACACGTATTAGTCACGTACCTACATAAAAATCGATCTCATTTCCAGACATCTAGTCAACACATTACCTCTATTTTTATTCTCTCCCCAGCTTCGATCCTGGCTGGCGTATCTAAATTAGCAGATTCCTTGTGAAAGGTCAGGACAAAAGCCAAGGGACGTACTAAAATCGATTCCAGAATATGACGTAATTTTATATTGGGATAGGCACTTTCGATTCTTTAGTTCCGAGTCCAGATTCAGTCTAATTCAGTTTTCGTTTCTAATTATTCGAATTTTTAAGAGCGAAAGTGCTGGTAGACTTTCATGAAAGCTTCACAATTTTTCAAATGGAATTCCGTTTCTCGGGGAAGCTCGGATTTGAATTTTATACATTTGAAACATTTAAAGGTAAATCTTTTATAATTGAAAAATTTCAAATGAGATGTTCAACATATCATTTAGAAATGGCAATATTTTTAAAAACTCGCGATTCTTGTTGAACAATCAAAATATGAAAGGGACAAAAAGCAACAAAAAGAATTGCTTCAACTGCAGTCTCAAGAATGTAAGACTGATCGCATTAGTCATTTTGAATCAGGGAAAAGGAATCCTGTCGCACATAGATTTGCATTCTGCCGAGTGTCAGGGGTAAGCAAACTTTCGGGACAAAAGGTGGCATTATTTTGAGAACTTAAGAGTGCGCGTGTATCCAATCAGGCCACCCTATACATATTCCTATAGATATACAGACAGAATGTATAGACTATAGAGCATTGAGACCGGGTGGAAGGTTCTTAAGAACGAACACGTGGTTGGGACCATCTGTTGGTGTCCGGGTTCGTCTAGTCTACCTAAAACCTAACCCAAGCCAGTCCTTGCTTTTCAACAGACACTTCTTTTTATTTTCCATGCTCGATCATGGCTACTCTATAATATCAATAGATGTTTTTTTTTCCACCGCAAAATAGTAGCTTTCCTCTTGAATTCTCAATCGAAGCAAACATATTTTCTATCTCAATGCATTCGTGCTTTGAAGTGAAGAGTCTCTGAGAAACCACTGATTCAAGATTTCCTAGAAATTCACAAATACGGGATCAAAGACCTTTCTTAGTTATAAAAGAGTCGAATTTAAAAAAAGAGTCTATGCATAAAAGTCCTGAGTATAAAAATAAATTGGAAGATAAATCGTTTTATGAGAAACTAATTTCCGATTTGGTAAAACGGAAATCTGGCATTAATTAGGGAGGATTTAAGACAGAATTGACATGTTCAGATTTTTTGTTATTTGTGGGGGAAATTTATTTTCACTGCCAGATGAGGAACTTGGCTTGGTGGCCCTTAGGTCCTCTCGGTGGTTGATGGATTTTTCTAAAGCCTGAAATAACGTTGCATGAAAATGCGTAGGATGGCGTAGGGGCGAAATTGCAAGAAGAATAATTCTCCAACTGGCACGTTTTCAGAGTTGGAACTTTGTGTTTGGATAAAAGGTGTTCTTCGCAGGTAAAATTTTTGTACGATCCGAGCTACCTGCCCCACCTGGCCTTCTCGATTCAGAGCAGTCAGACAAAGTTCTACGTCTGTTTTGTAGGAGGGTATAAATCGAATTTCGAGGAACCGTTAAGGGATAAAAAAAAATTCAATTACAAAAATTCTTTTAAATTTGATAACGCAAATAGTAATAATATCTCTGCCTTTTTATGTTTCAAATCTAGGACTCCGATGAACGATTTTTGAAAATCAATATAAGCCCTCGGTTTAGGAAAAAATGCGACTTTTTTCGAGTGCATTCACTTGACATGAATTTCGTTAAAGCTGAGGGAAATAACCGATGTATTTGAATCCAAACAGGTCAACGGTGCGAACCTGAATGCGCGGCTTAAGTCTTCATATTCAAGAGTTTTGGCGGCAAGATATTGCTTATCGTCGCGATTTTACCTCTCAAGACACATTCCAACATTTCAGCCTCGAATTCCGTCTGAGTAGAAAACTTTTGGAATGCCCGTGTCATATACTCAATCGAAATTCAATAGTATATATTCTGAAGAAGAAAAAATGGAAACTTGGAAGAGAATTTGATAATAAAAAGAAAAAAAATTGGTTCAACATCCTGTCGATTATGAGGCATTATGTTTCACCATCAGGTATAACAAAGCCCAGATCCAGCGCTTCTTTTTTGAAATGCCTTTGGGGCAAGAACCGAAGCGAGAAGCGAATCCTCATGAACATCCGGTTAGCCACGCGAGCTACGTGTGTCCTGACGTCAGAACCCACCTGCTTCCTTACAGCTGTTTCCTCAATTCGTGGTGGCAACCCCATAAACATAAACCTCATAAACCCCCTTTGACAAATAACTACTTATGCTTTTAACTATACAGAGGTTTTAGTTTCAAATAGTGTCTTTTTCCCCTAAAAAGCCTCAAAACCTGGAAAAATCAATGCAATCCGCAATCACGGTTGACTTACTTTTCAAAACAAACTATGTTTTATGCTCGTTTTGCTCCTTTCGAGTCTACGGGGAAAGCTGCTTAGCTTGTGACTCGCGACCCCAAATTCGATCGAAGAATTTAAGTATAGTAGTCAATTTCAGGCTCCTGTCAATACCTATAGTCCTATAAAATGTGGAACCTTATACATGGTCATCTGAGTTCAGTATTTATGGGGGAAGGTCACTGACCTGGGGTCAAGAAGAAAGAAGAAAAAAATGTGTTTATGAGGTTTTAAACGATTACTAAGTAGTTCACGTTTGAAAATTATTTTTCGGAAAAAATAAATGAATAGATCGATCCTCTCAGAACTTATATCTTTATGAGGTTTATTGATAGGTGACCAGCTATTGGGTAATATACCATATGACCCTACAAAGAGGTAACAAGTGCGCGATATGTACCGAAATAATAATCGAACAATACTCTAGTTAACTGGGTGACCCCTGAAGGAAAGTCTCCTGGGATGACACCCTCCACCCATCCGTTCCTTCCCATAAAAAAGAACTTGCATCTGTTATTCTCTTCGCCAAGTGGCAACCGCATGTGTAAAACACGCGCCGCCCAAGTTTTCCGAGAGGGTGTGAGTTGCTATTGTTCTTTGGCTTCTTCCTGTGGATCATCTCATTTCATTTGGCCCTTTTTCCCCACACCGCAATAGGGACCACAAAACAACCCACCGATAAATCGCAATCTAATGTTAGAAGAAGGATCCAGATCAAACTATCCATGAAAAATATATTGTTCTAGGGCTGACTCAAAGGGGCTGAGAAGTTACGACTTTCAACCCTTTTGGAATTTGAATTGATTAAACTGAACAGATCTCTTTTTATTTAAGCTTTATTTAATTTAATTATAATACCGTGATAACTTTCGATTTAAATGCTCCAGTTGAAATTCTTCAATATGAACAGTTTTAGATCCCACATATAACTATATGTATAAGTCGAGAAAATTGCTTTCTAGCCAGCTTCACTGAAAAAGTGTTTAGAGCTATAAAAATTGTTTCCCTTTAGAGACACTTAGGCACTTAAGTACTACATACTCCAGATCGTATAAACATCAGGTTTAACATTAGGAAGATCCACTAAATGATATTCAGTCCCCTGAGCTCTCTCCCTAAGTCCCTCTACTTTTTTCTTGAAGATATTTTAGAAGCTGATAAAGGGGACATTAAGCCATAAAAGTCTAGAATTCTCTGAAATTTTTCGGCGTTTGAAACTGAAATTTACACTCATTCTTCAAGAGAACAGTCAGAGTAAAGGTTTTCAAATTCTATTAACCTTTGGAATGCAAAGGTGCTGATTCGCTAAAACTGTAAAACCGCTTGAGGAAAATAAAACCATCTTTATCAATTCAAGGAATCCTATCTTCGAACCGATCGACAGAAACCGGAAAGATAGTCTAAATAGGCAAGGATGTAAAAAGAGAGATATACCAAAGATCCAACATCTGCCATCGTTTGCTCTACTCTTGGTTTGGTGTCCTCTTTGAGCGAGATCTGCTTCGTGAAACTTGTCCCACCTCGCATGCATAGGTATTCATTATCTTCGTCTTACGATCCTTTCCTCTCGATCTTTTTTGGTCCACGAAACATCTGCGGCAGCTGCGAGGCGGTGGTCGCAAGACTCGAGAGGCAGGTGCTCGAGGCTCTCCCTCGCCTGCCAATTACGCGTGCCTCTTTCTGCCTTTCTTCCACTCATTCTCTCTGCTATCTTCTTTTTCTTCTCTTTTTGTCAAATTCAACTCTCCTTTTCTCCATCTCTCTCGCAGGAGTCCAGGTTTCCTATCACTCCTAAAACCCTTCTCCATATCTCTCTCCAATCCAAATCGTCGAACCTTTTTTCCACAAAGGGCGGACCTCAAACGAATTATAAGGCACGTGCACCCAACAAGAAGACGAGTCTAGGTATTTAAAAAATCCTAAAGAAAATTGCTTCGTTGATGATATATGGTTCGAGCCTAAATTATGGAGTAATCTTGCTAATGATGTCGAATTATACATATGTTTGGCTTCGAGTGTCAATTCCAGGAAAAGATGAGAAAATTAGGTCTCCAAAAAATCGCTATGGGGTCTTTCCTGGCTTATCCTATAGAAAAATTAAAATCGAGTCATCCCACAAGAGTCCCAAATTTCAAACATTTCAATATATCTTTCTCTCCTGGTTTTTCTTTGTATTCTCTGAACACCTTAAAAATGGTGTCACTTGTCTCTAGAGTCTTGTGAAAGGATCCAATTTGCATGTTCTTTTACTCCCCTGATTCCCATCATTTCAAAGAGTAAAATTTTGGCCTTGTTCTCAGAAATTGTCGAAACCCTATGCGGGTAGAGTATAAGTCACTCAGAATTCAGAATATCCAGATCAACTTTCGGCATTCCAGTTTCCAGAGAGAGTTAGCCGAATGAAAAACTAAAGAACTTATATTGCAGGCACAAAACCTGCTCGCGCGCTTCCGTCGTCCGAATACTTGAAAAGAAAAAAAAAAGCAGTCGACTTTTGGGGGCTCGACCACATGCCATTGCCACTCTCGAATTTCATATCTTGCAGCTGCCCCTTGGCCAGTGTGTCTCAGTTTCTCATTCCCCGACTGTACTTTTTGATTTTTAGTGCCTTTTGATCATATCAAATATGTAAAACCAATTTTGTTTAATACTGAAAAATACGAAACGGTCCGGTCCTCCCTTTCCCGCCAATCAAGTTCGCTATTGCTATATCCGCTACTTGTACAGAAATTGGGGATAAGTCGATTTTTTTACTTTTTGAGATATTTTGAACTTCACGCTTCCGCAGATATTTAATGTTGTATAAGTATTGTTTGTTTTCAAAAAAGTCTTACCCATAGATCATTGCAGCTCCTGCTATTCCGCCACCACATTGTGCTGCAATGTAAAGAGCAGCTCTTAGTCCCGATATTCTGCTGGACAAAGCAAAGGACACTGAAACCGCAGGATTTACGTGTCCCCCTGTAATAAATAGGAACTTGTTAGAAACCTGTTGCTTTTCAAATCCGAGTAATTTTGAGGTGACAGGATCAATTCTTATAAGTTTCCTGCTCTTCAAGTGGTTCTAACATTAGAAATTCGAAAAGAAAATAATAAATCCTGATAATATTCATTTGCATTGAAAATAGCTGTTTATGAAAAAAACTTGTAATGTTTTTAATTTTAGATGCTCAAGTATGATAGTTAAAAATTAGATTGATTGGGTACTTTAATTTTAAAGAGAGCGTTTTAATAAGAGTTATTTCTCGTGGAAAGGGAAATTTACTAATTCGAGTTAATTGTCCTCTCAATTATTGTTTTGAGTGCATTTCTAGACAGCGTGGAAGACTATTTAAAATTTCATAGGATTAGGCGCAGAGAGCTTTAATAGGCATAACGAGAGAATAAGTGTGACAGTGCACACCAGAAAAATAACTCGAACTTTATGTATATATATTATATATACATATACGTAACAATCAGTTAACGAGCCAATCGAGAGAAACCATGAGGGCTCACCGCAAACGATATACTACAATAGATACCACAATACGTCCTCGTTACAAGAAAGATCTTTTTATTTTATTTTAGTAGAACGTCTCAGAGAAGCACTAAGATTAAAATTTTTTAAAATAAAATAATAATAAAGCTAACTAAAGAAAAAGCATCACTTAAATTCTATATAGCTCTTTTGGAATTTATAGAATCATTTAAAATGTACATATCTCATGAACAACCCCTGAGAGGAAAGAAAATGAAGAAGCAAAAAAAGAAAAGAAGGGAAAAGCTTCAGGTGGCACGTAAATTCCTCTGGAGGTCTGGACTTCTCTGGATTCCAGGTATAAATACAGTTTAGGGATTATTATACCAAACCATTTCAAGAAGTTATGCCTGTAAATCCTGAAATTTAGTTTCACAATATACCAGTAAAATACTTGTAAATCCTGATGAGCAAGATTATAATTCAAATGACACCATTTAGGGGAGAGTGAGGTATGGCGCCGATGCAAGACAGGGTGAACAATACAAATAAGACCCTGTGTTTTGATGTTTCTATTAGTTTTTTGCCTGAATTAGTCTTTTTTAATTAGGCGCCACATCCCACTATCTCCTACTAATTTAATGAATAAAAACATTAAAAATAAAATCTCACCACTGATATGTCCAAAAATGAGGGAAATACCCGCGATTCCAAATCCGGCAGCGATGGCAGTTGAAAGTAGTGATAAGCCACTACCAAAAGAAGAGGAAGCAATTGTTGCACCGGAAACCAACAAACTAAAAAGGAAAGTCGCAAAGCACTCAACGGCGACAGCCCTCCAAAGTTCTAAACTTCTTGCCTCTATTGAAATCGGAGGTTTTCTATCGACAACTGTGTCGAGATTGTTCTCCCGAAGAGTTGAAAGTTTCGATAAAAGGGTCACGATGTGGGCATCCACTTCTCTTGTCAAAGATTCCGTCATCTCGACAGATATGTTAAATCACAAGAGTCAAAAAAATTATATCACTTCACAGGTCACTCACACAATCGAAGATTCTTTCCTTTTGCTCGCGAACATCACTATTCGAAATTCCGAGTTCCTTGGCACTTAAATTGCGTGCCGAATGATTAAATGTTCTCCGCTAATAACAAATTAGATAAACTCTTAACGAGTCTCAGTTCTATTAATTGCAAAATATGAGTTGCAAATTTTCAGGGGAAAATAGAATCATCGGTTTTAGTTTCTTTTCATTTATAAAATTCCACTGGATAGGAACCCTGAGTTCTTCAGTGTATTTAATTATGGATACACTAGTGACGAGTCTTGTGAAATATTTTTTTTTATTGTTTATCTATTCAGACTTCCAAGTTTGGTCTGTTTTATTGAGATTACTTAGATAGAGAAAGGAAACAGTATTTTTGATGTTGCCTCGACGGCACCGCGTTCTCGAGTGACTACGAAATCCGAAGCGGAACAAGTGGACCTCTGAAGGCATTGAAGGAGTGTAAAGCACCCCCACCGATACACCCCCACCCTTCCCTTCAACCATTGCCGGTGCATCTGTTACGAACCAAATTTTCAGAAGGCCTCTGACACCCAAGGATAGGGCTGTACTTATATCACAATATCAAAAAATTGATGTTTGACAAAGATTAAATGATTACTACCCCTTCAGTTGCATTCGCAACCCTTTGAGGTGCTTCACTAAAAAAAGTAAGAATTTTGAACATTTTTTTATACTGAAAAATAATCAATTCTTGATTATTAAACTTTCAAGCGTCAACATTAACAGCTTTTAACAAATTTTATAATTTCGCTTCCTCATATAGAGAAAGCTTTATGGCGGTGATAAAATCCAGTTTCAAAAAAAGTTTCCAAAATTGTTTAATACATTTTAATTAAATTACAAAAAATTACAAATTTAATTACAAAAAACATACAAATGCAAATAATTTCAATCTGAAATTCAATAAATTGTAGGTCCTTCAAACATTTCTTTTTTATTTCAAGGCAATTGCATTTGATTATCAAAGTTTGAAAAATTTTCAGAAATTTTAAGGGGTTTAACGAGATGCTAAATATTTTTATCTCATATTCTGTATGCAGATAGAAAAATGTCCTAAAATACATAAATGAAATAAAACTCCCAAAAGAATATTCCCAGAGTATTTCCTTCGTGTGGGTATTTTTTAAAATTATAAAATAGTCGCTGAAAAATATTTGAAGATATTTTAAAAGAATTTGAGTGGTTTCAATATATTTTAAAAGACTTCGAAAAAAAATTCCGAAGGTTTCGAAATATTTAACTTGAAATTCTTTTATCTCATTTTAATTCTACTGAGATCCCTTAAAAATTCTTTAAAATATAGTAAAATCTCTTGAAAAATCGTATACTCTTTGGAATTATTTAAAAATCTTTTGAAATTTTTAAAAATTAATTTATAAACTTAAAAACTTTTTAAATTCCAGTAAATTTCAATATCTCTTGTAGAGTGCAAAGGGGAATTGGGGAATGTAATGTAAGATTATTTGTGAATATTTAGGAATATTGTGGAATATATCAGAATACTTCAAATATTTGGAAATTTGGTAGAATATAAATGGGAATATTTAGTGAGTATACCAGGAATATTGGTGTGGTCGATCCCTCGAATAAAAGACTTATAAAAACCTATACCATAAATTTTTCTAATTTTTGAACGACGAATCAACTGTATTTTATTCTTCACTCTGAGAATTGCACGTTTTTTCGTCATGCACAGCTCTGATTCTCAGAAAGTGACCCATGGTCGGAGGGACCCCGGTGTGTGAAGCGTGACGATGTTTAAGAGGATGTAATATATGCAAGTGCGTACGTAAAGCTGCTAAGATAAAGTCTCTAGTATAATGAAAGCCTCTTGTTGACGTTTTTCATTATGCATGATCCCAAATGTTAAAAAGAAGCTCAAGAATGGAAAATCTTAAGTTTAGTTGCCTCGAAATAGAAATGTATAAATTGACCCTTGCGATCGCCCTTTTCTTATTAAAAGCCAAATTCTTTTCGTTCACCTTATTTCTAAGAGTTTAAGTAATCGTCTATATTCTGAATATTCCATAAACGAAATCTACTGTGGTAGATTCCTGCTTTATTATATAGTTCCAATATTCAAATATTTTATGTTTTTTTTAAATATTCAGAATATTATCATTTACAAAATATAGGTAGATGCTTGTATACATTCAACGACAGTTTATTTAGTATTTTCTAAAATTATTTGCTCATTATCTTAAGAT
>JAUESI010000009.1:2215228-2256516 GCA_032275145.1 Synergus laeviventris
TATAGGTAGATGCTTGTATACATTCAACGACAGTTTATTTAGTATTTTCTAAAATTATTTGCTCATTATCTTAAGATTTTTTGTATACACGGGTGTATGATGGGTTGCGCATAGAGTCGAATGTAGATAATGAAGATTTCTAGATGGTGGTTGAATGTTTAATCATTTAAATAAACTATTTTTATATAAGCGGTTATTTATAATATTATAATTACTTTATGACTAAAATAAATATTTTTTTATTTTCAATAACGATAAAGGAATTAAAATGCAATCTAATGTTCATAAAAACTTAAAGAAATTAGTCCATCGAAATAAATACTGCAAAACCAGGCAAAACGATCGGCTATTATTAAAATAAAAATTAAAACTATTTGATTAACTCGGTAATTTCTTCTACGCGGGTTTTAAAACTGTTTTGTTGAAAAAAAAAGTCTTACTGTAGAGGAAGTGAATCTTTATATGAATCATGAGTGACCTAATTAATCTGTTAAAGGGCAATTATTTCCTACTGGAGGTAAAGTTCTTCATGTAATATAATTTTCAGCATTACACAGTGCCAGTGCACTGTTAACAGCTTGCAATGTTACTGCAATGTTACATGATATTATTGGAAATATTTCTGCAATGTGACAATAATGGTAATATATCTCAAGAATGTTGTAGTAATGTTCCTGCAATGTGCGATTTGCGAATGGCCTCTTCCGCTTAATATATCTGTAATAAATATACAAAATAATTTGTACATTGCAGTAACATTACAGCAAATTTATTTTCTAGGCTCTTTAAATAAGATATCAAAATATAATCTCAATCTATCGATATTCTGGGATCCTTATCTAATCACCTTTATATAGGTGGAACACGCAATGCACGCATACATATAGCATGCAACCGACAGCTGTAAGTGTACAAGTGTACGCACTCTTCATTCATCAAAGCGATATAGGCGTGGACGACCAATCGCAGTTCCAATTGTCTTATTCTCTCGTAGAAAGTGACATCATTATCTTCAGTTTGAACTGCCCCTGCGCGATGTCTTGACATTTACGGATAAATTCCATCAAGTTCCGACTTTCCCTTTCAGTTATTATCAAAATTCAACAAACCACCACTATCATCACACAAAAACCATCGACTCCTTCATTAACAAAACATCATTCAAATGTTCTCTCTTCTAAATATACATTTGCAAGGAAAGTGATTAGTGATTCCCAAGTGCATCATTCCTTTATTATCTGGAAGCGAAAGTGACTAATCGAGTTCCAACTTCTTCATTTTTATTCCAAGTTTAACCTTTTCAACCTACTTCCATGGTTTTTAACTGCAGTTTCAAGTTTTTGTGAATCCTCATGACGATACACTCCTTTTCCGTTTCAATGAACAACGAGAGCTGCATTCTTAATTCAGAGCTCAAATATGTGATTGTACAATAATTGTAGTTCCATTTTTTTTTAAATTAAAATTGCTATTCAGTTTGTTGGTGGAAAAATTCTGGCAAAATACTCGTAGAACCTTTCGAGCTTTTTACTTCGCCCCTGATGGTTTGAACTATGTTCATGGTGTATACTACTACTCGTGAGTTGTAGAAGAGAATTCCTTTCCCTTTCGTATATGTGTGTTATGCGCGGTTGTGGGTTCACCTGTCAACCTGTGCAGCGGAGGGAAATCGTATGTGTTGAGCAAACGTAACACAAAACTTCAGGACAGTCTCGGCACGCGGCAAGATGGCCGCACGTCGTGTACACGCCTTGACGAGGCATGTCGTTTTGTGTCTTAATTTTTTGGTAGCGATTGTCCAATGTCAACAGGAACCGTTCCAGTACGGTCGGTACCGTGAGCCACAAAGTGGAGGATTTTATAATCCGGATGGTGCTTACGTGTCCCCGCAAAATGTTCCTGGTTATCATCAGACGTTCATTTACAAGGATAGGATGTATGGGTATGGCCAACCCTCAATTCAAAATCCCTACTATCGTGGACCAACGCGCGCTCCCGAGTCCCGATACAATAATGGGGTGAGTTATAACTTTTACAGAATTCCAAGAATTGCGCCTAATTTATTTGGATTTGTACTACTTACGGCGGCAATAATGGGCGAGCGTCGGGGGCTTTACAGCTTCGCCTTTGTCGACTGCTTCGTTTGTTTGCCCTACATTTTCAGAGGGCTTGCTTGCTCAATTTTTACACGTAGGTTCTTGAAGTGATTAGAGCTCTTTGGAGTGGAAAATTAGATGAAAATACTTTTTTCAGAGTAAATGAATGATTATTGATATTGACATTTATGTAGTGAGTACACATTTTTTAGTTGATTTAAAATTCCACAAAGAACTTTAAAACCACTTAAAGTCCCTATAAGGATCACTAAATATAATAAAAAATAACTTCAAGTGAATTCGAATCACTTCAAGTTACTTTAATTGAGAAAAATCTTCTGATGTCAATAAATTCAGATGAATTCATTTCAATTGTTTTAATTGTCTTTATTCTTAAATTCATTTTGCGATGGGTTTTGAAGTTTTAAACTATTGAAGAAATTCTATTACGACTTTTGAAACATTTAAAATTATTGATTAAATTATGAATGATTACTATTTGTTATGATGGAAATTTTATATTTAAATATGTAATTAAATAATTTACTTATAAATTATGACTATTTTTTAATGGCCGTACATTGTGGAAATTGTTTCGAGTATTAAAAATAGGTCATGCATTTTTATATGCTGGTTTATATGAAGGCCCATATAAGAAAAAAAAATTGTCAAAAAAATCAAAAGTAAAAAGACATGTACTTAATATTGTACATAAAAGAATAGAAATCGGCGTATTTTTATATTTGAATATAATTATTTTTATTTCAGGAAAAAGTTGACAATTCTGAATTTCTAAGTTTCAAACTTCAATTTCACGCTTTTTCATATGATACAGAAAGTAAAATATTAAAATATCTTCATTCGCGACCTGTCTTTTTTTCATTGTATCATTTTTTACTTACTTTTTTCATTACCTTAAAAACTTCTATTCCATCTACATTGAAAACGAAACCTAGAATTTGTCACAATAATTAACGATTGACATCCTTTGTGATTATTAATCTATGATACAAAAATGCCTTGCCTGCGATTGTTTTAAATTGCTGTTCTCGTTCCATGGAATGTAATAATTACTTCATTATTGTCACGCTTAAGCGACAATGTGACTCAGGAGAGCACTCTAACATAAAAAAAATTATTCGAATAAGTCTTAAATTTGTTGTAAATACATTTTTAAACTGTAGCCAAAATAGAAGAGAATAAATTAAACGAGATATAATTATCACTAATTTTCGATTTCCCTACTTTCAGGACACGACTCAAAGGTTCCCATTACCTGGAATTTTGGCAGATTGGCGTGAAGACTTGCAGGGAAAACGAAGAGCGGACTATAAAAATTTAGAACGAGACGTTTTTGTTACAACAAATTATGGACAAGTTCAGGGATTTAAAGTTTACCTGTATGACAATCCTGAATCGAGACACAGGCCTTGGAGTTTACCTGTTGAAAGAGTTACTCGAGATGTAAATGTTTTTCTTGGCATTCCTTATGCATTGCCTCCTGTACGTGAAGGACGATTCAAACCGCCCAGATCACATAGGTTTGTAAACTAAATTTTTAAAAAAATCTTAATTTGATGACTCTCAATTCGAAATAAATTCCAATCAGTATAATTTTTTCATTTAGTTTTACTTTCTTTACAGAGGCTGGCAACTTTTACAAGCCGTCGATTGGGGACCAGCTTGTCTACAACCTAGTGCTTATACAGGAATTTCAAAAGGAATTCCACATATAGACGAAGACTGTTTATATCTCAACGTTTTCAGTCCAAATGTAAGCTTCATTCTGTCATTGCGTACAAGTTAAAAAGACACTTATTCAAGTTTCAAAAGCTAAAAACTAAATACATTGTTATTTTCAGATTGGTTCTGGTGTTGCAAAAAAATATCCAGTTATGTTTTATATTCACGGAGGGGAATTTATTCACGGAGCTAGCAACTTGTTCCCTGCTCACATCCTAGCTGGTTTTTACGATGTCGTCGTCGTCTCGATAAATTATCGACTTGGAGCTCTTGGTAATTTAATTTAAATATATGTTTTAAACTAAAAATGTTGTTAAGATCATATTTCTATGCCAAGAAATATTACTTTCGCTTCCAGGTTTCCTTAGTACTGGAGATGAAAACAGCCCTGGAAATTATGGAATTTTGGATCAAGCAATGGCATTGCGATGGGTTCATGAAAATATTGTAAACTTCAACGGCGATCCGAACGCAATAACACTTTTTGGACCTGGAGCTGGTGCAGCTAGTGCAGGTTTATTGATGGTTGCACCACGGTTAGAAATAAAACTTTGAAGTTATTTAACAAGAACAAAATACCAATTTTAAGTACCTAAGAGAAAATAAATGAAAACTCCTCTTTTTCAGAACTCGAGACATGGTTTCTAAAGTAATAGCCCAATCCGGATCAGCATTAGCAGATTGGGCAGTGATAATAGACAAGTACCGAGCCCAAAATACATCCAGAGTCTACGCAGAGCATGTCGGTTGTAGTATAGAAAGCAGCTGGAAACTCGTTCAGTGTCTAAGAGATCGAAGTTCAAACGACTTTGCAAAGTCAGAAATGAAACCACACGTGGGAATGTTTCCCTGGGCCCCAGTTCTGGATATGAACTTTACAGTCGCTAGAGACAATTGGTATGATGATTGGCGAGCTTCCGATTGGCACTTCTTCACTGAAGCTCCCGAAGAAAGTATCAAAGAACGAAAATTTAAACCCGAAATTGCCTACATGGCTGGCGTTTCTACTCAGGAAGCTTCCTTTATTGTTGGTAAATATTTTTCGCTTTGAATTAACATTTTTATTTAAATTTTAATATTTAGTTAGACACTTCAAATAGAAGGAGCTACTATAAAGATGAATCGATTTTCAGTTAACAACGCCACTTTAGCGAAAAATAATTACATCATAACTCCTGAAATGTTCGACCAAAAAGTCCGAGAACTCGTTTTACAATATAATTATACGCTGAACTCTTTGGGCGTTTACGAAGCTATTAAATACATGTATACGTACTGGCCTGACCCGAATAATGTTACTCATATCCGAGATCAATATATTAACGTAAGTATTCTGAATTTTGTGAGATTGTAACATTTTTTATTTTATTCCTCATTGATATATTTTTTTGCAGCTTTTGTCTGATTTCCTCTATGTTGCACCTTATGACAAAATAGCAAAGTTACTTGTGGAACAAAAGGTGCCTGTATATTTGTACGTATTGAACACGACAATTGAGGCTCTCAATTTAATTCATTGGCAGCGAGTTCCACATGATATTGAACATCTTTTATTAACTGGGGCACCTTTCATGGATACCGGTAAGTAATTCGAAAATATTGTCTTTGAAAAAATTAATTAACTAAAAATTAAATTAAATATCTTCTTTTTGCAGAATTTTTCCCGCAGAGTCTGAAACTGAAAAGAGATATGTGGACCGACAACGATCGAAATATGAGTCATTTCCTTATGAAAGCCTACGCCAACTTCGCAACTTACGGGTGATTAAATCCTTATTTTATACTCGTTAATATTGAAAGCGTGTTAAAACGAATTTATAATGACCCATTTTTATTTCCAGAAACCCAACGCCTTCACAAATTTTAGGCCTTCATTTCGAACAAGCAAAACAAGGCTGGTTAAGTTATCTGAACATTAATACAACCTACAACAGCTCAATTTTGCTAAATTATCGACAAACCGAAAGCGCATTTTGGTCGATGTATCTTCCAACTGTGATTGGAAGAATAGTACCGACTTATCCTCCAGTCACAGAGGTAAATATTATACATACAACTGAATTAGAATATCAAAATAGACTCAGTGTATGATTAATTCATTTTCTATCATTTTCTTTTCTGTTTTTAGTATTGGTGGGAACCAAAACAACCACTACAAATTGCATTTTGGTCGATGTCTACTGCGTGTTTACTCCTAATCGTAATCTCAGTCGTGTGCTGCATGCTTTGGAGAAACTCCAAGAGGTAAGCAAAAGGTAAAAAGAACCAAATCCATGTGACTACAACTAGACGGGTGTCACTCACCAAAGGGAAATAGTAGTGCACGTGGTTCTGGTTTTACACACTTTGGAGTATCACATTCTTATCAATCTACTACGGGGCTGAAATTTCAGATGTTTTCTCAGATACATTTTTTTTCCTTCAAAGATTCTCTCTAAAAAAATGGTTGCATTTAAAATAATTTTTTTATTTCAACAGAAAGCATGGGAAATGTTTCTGTAAACAATATTTTAAGTTGTTGATAAGAAACCTTTGATGAAAAAAAAAAAAAAAAAGAAATTTAGCTGAGTAGACGTCTGAAACTTCAGCCGAATATCAATCCTTTTATTGAAATAATCAAAGTAATTTTTTATCTCATCTCCCTCGATGTGAGTTGCTTTTTACTAACAATTGCATTATAAATATTTGCAATTTCATTATTCTTAGCAAAACAAAGGCAGCGAGAAAATACGCAGGTAATTTTTACGGACGTTTCTGTTTGCACCTTCAATTATTTAATCTTATTTTAAAATATTTTGAACACATAATTTCCTTGTTTCCATCACCTTTTGTTTTACTTCTGCACCAATTTTATTCGCATCAACGCTTGTCTTAACAAGATTAAATCATCGGCAATTAAATTCAATAATTCCAATTGAAAACAATCTATTTTAATAAAGAATGCCTTCTTTTTTTCGATTCCCAGACAGTGCGATCACTACTATAGCGGAGACATCTTGATGGTCCGAGACGAAGAACCTTCGGAAGGAATCGAGAATTTGACGAGAGCTTTTAAGGAAAATATGTACGAATATCGAGACACTCCACCGGTAAAACCCAGAATTCCAAGATCAAACGATACCAAACTCCAGGAGCGATTAGCTCAAAATCGAAAATTTAGCTCAACCCCTTCGCTAAGGAGCAACTCAAATATGTCTTTGAAAGATATGCGCTCTGAAGGTTTCGTCACTAGTTCCCCAAATGGTCAACCAAAAATCGGAAAAGCGGTTAGCCAGTCCACGTTGGCAGCTAGAACTAAAAGTAAGACTTTATTAGTACAAGGAGTGCCTCAAACTGCTGTTTAAATTTTACTTTACTCAAAGAGTACATTTTTGAACAAATATTTCTACTTATTACCTAAAAGAACTTTAGATAGATCATTTGCGATTTTAATTTAAATATTTAAAGGAAAACTAGTAACGAACAAATTTTTTGATTCTTCTTAGGAAATTGATACTGTGTTTTTATTTTGAAATACAAAATGCATGATCATTTTGTAATTTACTTTTCATGTACTATAACATACGACTAGCATCATTCTTTGAAAATAATTTAGAATTCAATCTTAGCTTTGTACAATAGAATATTTTATAAGTTTCTTTTTGATTTAATACTTGAGATTCATATAAAATTAAATTAAATTCTAAATATATATTTAGTCATTACACTAGCCATAATGCCTTAAATATGGACTACTTTTTATACATTAAGTCGCAAGATTCATAGAATCTGAAATGAATCGATGCATACCACCGTCTTGTCCGTTCTTCAATAGATTTAAGTAAACCTATCCGTCCATCGATAATGTGAACGTTGTAGCTTTATGGAATAATACTATTATTAGTATAAAGTCTAAGTGTAAAAATATAAGAATATATTTTACAGTTTATAGTGTACATATCGACAGATCATCGATTAAATGAGAGGAGCGTCTTCTATTTTTTAATTAGCACGACCGCTTTAATTTTATGATCCACGTGTTACCTTATCTAAGGGATCGATTCGCTAATACAAATTTTATTCGTCTCTAATGCCTTAATATTAGTGGACAATAGTCTCTTGCGAATCGTTCCAGCTATTTTTCGTTTATAATTAATTTTATTTATAGAAAATCGTTCTTATTAAATAACGATAATAAGAATTTTATTAATTTATCACAAAGGATTTAACATTTTTCAAAACACTTTGTGTATCATTTTGGTCATTTCGAGAATTTTATGTATGTAAAATTGTTATGTTTTTAATTATGCGGAAGAATATTAAACATTCCGAAAATATATAAAAGATTTTGGATTATCTCATCATTATAGAATATCAGTCATGCTCAAATGAAAGAGTTCATTTTTAGACTGCCGTGAACAAAATTATTTGGAAGAAAAAATAATAGAAATCTTGCAATTAAAAAATTCGTCGAGTGTAAAAATAGACTGTGAGGCTCAAAAATTTAGGATAAATCAATCATTTCACGATTAATTCTATTTTGTCTTGTAAGCAATAGCGATCTCAACAATTTTGTATAATTTCTTACACCACTGTGAATAAATAGGTATTATAAAAGAGTAGTATGTATAAACTATATTATTGTACACAGCATTTTGTAACAAAACATATAAAATATATTGAGTATTGAGCATGACAAAATATTTCTTATTATTTTAGAATCAAGAAACTTCGAAATCACATTTTTACGTTTTGATTTTTTTTATGTCTTTCATAATTAAAAGTAAGTATATGTATGTTTTGGAACAAAAAACAAACAGCGGTGGGATTACTGGGACTTTAGTAGCAAAGTTCAGCTTAGTTTTATTTCTGAAAAGTACTGAAAAGAATCGGATATTCTGTAGACATTTTGTGTGACTTATAATTGATTTGACTAAATTATTATTTTTCTACTGATTGTAAAATGGTTAAAAAGCTTCCCGAAGTAAGTTTGTATGCATTTTTAAAATCATAAAATTAATGCACATGATTTCCTTTATGAATATTTTTTAAAAAGTACAAATTCTACAAGTATGTAATTTATAACATAATATATCCATATCCAAGTTTCAAAAGGTTAAAAACATTCTAGAAATGTATTTCTACTGGGAAAGCAAGAAAGGATCGAGAAGTCCATCCAAGTGGAAAATTCGAGCCGTTGAAATTGGAAGTAACACAACCTGATACAGCAATTTTGCTTTTAAAATGCAAGGAAAAACATATTCTCATTGCTGCTGCTTCAGCTTTGTCAAACTTTGCAGCAAAATCAAAAGATAATTTAGATGAACTCTTTGATCTTGAAATTGTTGATAGTGTCATTCCTTTGGTTGAGCATGAAGATATTTTTACACGGAGGTTTGTAAAAAAAAATAATATACAAGTATTTTGTTAAGTTTTTCTCATTGATAATTTGTCTCTTTTGTTATTTTAAAGATTTGCCACTAAACTCCTGGCTCAAATGGCAACGATATCTTGTGTCAAATATTTTCTTTTACAATCGGATACTTATTTATCCTATTTCATAAAAACATTAATAAACAATGCAGATATTTTCATGCAAGAATTTTCTTCATTAATCCTTGCTGAACTTACTAAGGAATTTTATGGTGCTGCTCGATTTTTAGAAGAGAATTCTGATTTCAATTATCTATTCAGAATGATTCAATCTTCGGATCCTGATGTAAAAAAAAATTCGATTGAGATTATAAATAATTTAATGAAAGAGCCTTTAGGTGTTCAAGCGATTATTTCTTCTTCGGTAATTAAAAAAAATTTAATAATTATTATAAGGATGAATTAATCTTCGAAATTTATTTTTGATTATACTAGGAGTTCAGTTTGCCATTGATTTATAAATTATTCAACGAGCCATTCGCAGTTATTCAAAAATTAGCACTCGACGTAGTCGAAAGTTTAGTTATGAAATGTAAGGATGAAAATGTTCAGGAATTGTTTCGAAATTCTGGAGGCTTGCAAGAAATGCTGAAAATATTGGAAGTAAGATAGCAAAATATTCCTGCTTTACTGAATCAGTAAGATTTTATTTTTTTAGAATCCGGAGTGGAATGATCTTCATCCTCATGTTTTGAGAATTTTGTCTCTCGCTTGTAATAATTTGAAAACTGTGGAATTAATGATCAACACTGGAGGAATGCAGAAACTCTTTAAATATTTGAAAAATTCGAGTCCTCAAATTCTGCTTGATGTCTTTAGAGTTATTGTTAAACTTGCAGATACATATCCTGGAAGAGTAGTATGATTTAAACAAATTATAATTAATCTATAATTAACTTTAATGGTTTTTAATTTAATATTAATTTTATTTCATAAGGCCTTATACTCTTTTGGTATTGTAAATTATTTATTAAACATCTTACGAGAAACTGTCCATCCTGATATTTATGGCGTAAGTTTTTATGGGATTGCTAAAATGACACAATATGGACCATCTGCTTCAGAACTAACAGAGGAGAACCCTATTAAAAATTTATTGAGTAATTGTCACTTAATTTACTAATTAATACCCTTAAATTAAATTATGTTTTATGAAACAAGAATTTCCAACTTCTAATTACTTGTAATCATAATTTTTTTTAACAGATTTTCTGAAAGACGAGAGTTTAAAATGGGATGTGAGACAGGCCGCAGCCTTCGCATTGAAAGAATTAATGCAATGTGATTTCAGGAATTGTCAAAACTTTTTAGAAATTAATGGACAGGTGATTTTATAAAATTCAAATGAATTTATAAATTAATGTATAAATTAAATAATTATCAATTTTTAGTCATATCTGCTTTCGTTAATAAAAGAAACATCAGGAAAAGTTTCTCAGGAAACTCAAGTGACAGCTGCTCAAATTTTGAAAGCGATTGCAGAATATCCTGATTTCAGAGAAAATCTGATTGATCATGATCTCATAGACGCAATGTGTACTCTATTTGAAGTAATGAAAAATTAAGTAATAATTTAGGATTACAATTAAATACTTTATTCTGAAACAATCTCTGAACTGGAAATTACTTTTAAATAGTCACAGATTGCAAATGATGAACTTAAAATTGCATGTTGCTATGCTTTGTCCAAATTTTGCACAGAAGCAATAGGAAGAAAAATATTTGCCAGTGTTAATGGCGTAATGAGACTTTATCCTTTGATTCTGGAGACTGAATCATTTCCTGTTAGAGATGCTGCTGTAAAATTTGTACAACAATTGAGTACAGATTCTCTTCTTGCTGACTTATTTGTCCAGGCTGAATATTTACTATAGTAAGTTTTATTTATTTAAAATGTTGAAAATTTATCTAAATAAAATACCTCTCGAAATAATTTCTAATTTATTTTGAGAACATTTTTAATATCTGGTTTAATATTTCTAGTATGTTAAAAAATCGTTCTGCTTCAAAAGTTATTCCCAGTTGGGATAGTTGTATAGAATCTCTGATGAATTCTCATTTGCCAATTAAATTCGCCTATACTGGACGACTTTCTTTGCACGATATTACTCAAGATGGATTTTATGTTATGCGTCGAAGTACTTGTCCGTAAGTTACTTAATTATGTTTATATTCGAACACATATTATTAAATTTCAATCTTCTTTTCTTCCAAAATTTTAAATAGATTTCCTATTCTGGAGGATCTTTTCAGTCATAGAATGTGTCCTAAGGCACCCATTTATGTAATCAATTGTAGTCATCCAGTGGAAGTAGAAACTGATAGTTATGAGAGAACTTCAATGAAAGAGGAACATATTGATGGTAATTAATTAATAAATAAATATAATATACTAAGATTAAAGATGTTTTATTTTTTCCATGTAAGATAATTATTCAATTTTGAAACTTCCAAATTTGAAATTTTGTAATCTTACAGTTTTAAATAATTTTCTAGAAGATAAAGAACAAGGTAGAAGAGAAAGCCCCTCTAAAGTTGCTCGGTTATCAGTCGGAACTATAAATGCCTGGCAAGATTTCAAGTCTGGTAACTTTAAAAATTAGATGAAATTTTAATGAATTTTAATATAATACTTCTCAATCGTTTGCAGAAGCTGCAGAACAAGTTAGAAGAGAATCTGCTACTAAAGGGATTCAATTATCAGCCAGATCAATAAATTCTTGGTTGGAATTAAAATTTGGTAGACTTCAACCAGATCCTTTTCTCTGCGAATATTTGGATTTGTTAAAATACAAACTTCAAGCTTCAGAATGTCACAAACCGTAAGAAAAGAAATATTGTTTAAAAAGGAACTTTTTTGATCATTTAAAATTTTACATTTTTTATTTAGCACTAATCAGAGTGGACTCGTCGATATTAGTCTAATAGCATCAAGGGCAAAATTACTTGGCGAATTTGTAGTTCAACAAATGTCAGGACCTGATCCGTCAAATAGAAGTTTTGACCATCAATTGGACTTACATTTACAAGAAATTAAACGTGATATTCAAACAAGTGTTATTCCCATTGGGCAACTTCGAGTCGGTTCTTATTTAGAAAGAGCTCTTCTTTTTAAGGTTTTGGCCGACAAAATTCACCTTCCAACTGCCCTTGTTCGAGGAGAATACGGAAGAGCTTGGGTCGAAATTTCCATCCCGAAAGTAATATTAAAATTTTATTACCAACTAATTTCTAATTAACAAAACAAACATTTTAATTTTATTAAATATTAGATAGAAGCTTCACCAAAAAAAGAGAAATTAATTTCTTTGTCTGTTTCGGAAATCGAGAGTAAATCCAGCGCCTCATATAGACAGAAAAGTTTTTCAGTTGCTTCAAAAAAATCGAAAAGCTACAATCAATCGTTTTCAAACTTGTCGAACATTACTTCATGTGCAAGTATTTGTCATAAAAATACTATTTTTCCAACGAAGCTTCTTCGCTCGAATTATATTGTGGATTTAATGAATGTTCCTGGTGATTTGATTCCAATTGGTAGCAAAAAAGGTATAAATTATTGCGAAAGGCGATTGCAATGTGAGAACGATTGTTGTAAATAAATGTTTTCTAATCATTTTTTTCTGCTATTTTTCCTTTTTTCGCCAAGAACATCTCTGATCAAATGTCTCGTATAAGACAGATGTCCGAAAATGTAAAATCCTATTCATTTATAAGTTGGTGTCCTTGAGATGAAAAGGTAACGAAATAAAATCGTGAGAATCGGGCCAGGACGTAACCCTTTATTCTTTTTTTTGTGGGTCCTCCATGGCCTCGTGAACGTAAAATTAGTAGTAACGTAGTAGTCTCGAGAGCAAAATTAAACCAGAAATGAATTTCTTGGAAGAAACAAAATGCTAAAATGAATTAAAAAATGTGTTGCGGAATCCGAAACTTAATTCATTTTAATCAATATAATTTGAAAGAAATTTCAAAGTAGTAATATGAAAATTTTTTTTAATGGTAAATTTCTGGAAAATTATATTAAAAATTATTTATTAAAACTTACATTTATTTACATCTGCTTCAATATAAAATTGGTCAAATGCATGAGATCACTAAAAACAGAGCTTGAAATAACTAATAATATATTATCAATCTATATAAGACTAAAATATGGCATCTGCTCTGATATCATAATCTAAAAATTCGTTTTGCATAATTTAATTTTTTCATACATTTTCTTATAAGATAAATAAAAATTTTTAAAGTTCACCTACAACTGAATTCGGATATTTAACAATTGATTTTCCAATCAAACAGTCTCCAATTGGCCTAATCTTATGTATACTTTTCACATTTGTGAGTATATTATTAAAATATAAGAATAAAAAACATATAAAAATTAAAAAAATAATAACTTACAAGTTTTTCCAAGTCATACTATTCAATAGGGATTGTTGAATGTTGTTGATGTTTTTGAGGCTGTCTCCACTCTCCAAGTTTTACTAGACCAAAGAAACTTTTGTCTTTCTGGAAAAGCGTATATCTTGCTGCAGCAACATCTTTCAAAACTACGTGATCTCCTGCTTGCAAAATTGTTATTTGCGCTGAAAAACAAGTTCGACTTTTGTGTCCTGTTCCTGGACTGTAAATCTGAAAAAAAAAGTATCAAGAAATTAGAGCTATTTTTAAAAATTAAATATAAAAAAAATTTGAATTTAAACTGGAGAGGAAAAAGTAAACGGTTTGTTTGAACTTTTGTATTTTGAAACTAAACTGTATAAGATAGATGAATTTCTTAAAAATTTGTGTTTAGAAAATTTGGTACTGAAATAAAATGAATAATTCATTAAGGGTGTTGAATGCTTTACCAGCCATTAGTTTTTATAATAATCGCCCACCACATAACGGGTGAATATTCTATGACCAGTATGCTAAATTAATTTAGAATTTGCGTATTTATTTTCTCTTCTTTCACTATAGAAATATATTAATTCGAATTTTTCCTATGTAAAAGTTATAAAATCATGTACATCAAATCTTTCTAATTCCAGAGCTTTTAAATTAAATTCGAGTGGATTTAAATTTCACAAATAAACCCTCATAAATCTCATAATCTCTCCTTTACATAAATTGACTATCTTGATATCAATTATAATAGTAATTGAAGAATGTTTCATAAAACAATCAGGGATTTGGCCTAGCGTTATATCAGGGTTAATTGATCTATGGACCCGATATCAATAATAGTTAATCAGTTAAAAGCCGCATGGACCTTAATCAAGGAAAAATAGATTTTTATTGGTAAATAAAATAAAAAGGAACTAATTTTTTTTAAAGAAACTCACCATGCATTGAAGAATTGGTCTTCCATTGACCAGCATATGAAATCCATTTTCATCATGCTCGTCCAAATAGTGGATTTGGGCATAAGCAAGATATAATCCTGGTTCCTGAACAGACAATCTTCCGTTTTCAGATAGGAAAAAATGTTTATTCATTCCTAAATCCGCAACCCAATCACTAGGTTTCCAGGCCTTGAAGATCCCTTCGCTGTGTTTTGCTCTTCCATTTCCGGTATGCTCGTCATCATCAGAAAAAAGACTGCTATCTCCTCCATAATGCACTGCAAACACCTGTTTCGGAACTTTTAGATGACGTCTTGTCAGGCCTCGACCGAGTGACCTTGAGGCTATTGCCTCTTCCAAGTTCTGCAAAACATAAGATCAAAATTTCAACTGAAATCATCTTCCATTGGAAGATCTAACAATGTTACAAAATTTAATTATTCTTAATTTGCATGGATTTAAAATTTAAATACTTCCAAAATTAAACTTCGAATTATAGCTCTAAAATCTTGATTTATATCCAATTCTACAATAAGAAAAATAAAAAAAAGTCTTTAATGTTTATTTTCAAATGCGATTCGAGGAAAATAGAAGATTCCTCTCAAGATTCTTTCACGTAGGCTGTCTTTACTTTTATGGAGGAATGTATATGAACGTCATATCGCAGTGCTCTTACAAGGACGATCTACAAACTGCTATTTCGAACACGTTTGTCGTTCTTCCTATCAAATTACGTAAAATGTTAATGATACGAGTTAGATCAAATAGATATCGATTTGCGGAATGATTTATTGCGATCCATTTGATTCATGCAAAAAATTGATCTAGTTTATCTTGATTTCGAATAGATTATCATAATTCGTAGTTATATTTGAAGTAACAGAAATATCTTATCTATTAAATAACATTTTCTATTATTATATTTTTTTATTGACTGTAAATAATGCTAGAATAATTTTCAAATTGAATTTGACAATTTTTAAAACGATTCACTTTGTGAAACAATTACGTATTTATGAATCCATAAAATATACCAAAGTTTATGGATTCCAAGAAGTCGTAAAGTATTATATCCGGGATTTCAATTGTTTTTTTCTTTGTTCTCAGAAAAGGGCCTCTTAGTAATTTTTAGTTTCAAGTATCCTGGTCTCGCAAAATTGCATTGACCTTAAAATTTATAGTTGATTTAATATTTAAAAAAATTATTATTAGTTTGGAAATTTTATTATTCTATAACTTCAAAATGTATATGGTAAATAAAAATCAAAAAAACGCACCTCTTTCAGACGCTTAACCTTCATATTGTCTTGTCTTACTCTATTCCAGAGTAACATTTTTCGACTCTTTGAATGTCCAGAAACGTTTTTCTTCATGATCTGAATATCGGAATCCACACCAGCAATTTCATGATATTTACTGCTTGTAGAATTCAGTACTTTCGGCTTCGTTTTCCCAAAAAACTTTTTTGTTGGATGTTTGGACGTCAGACCTCTGAAAAACGTCGGGGCCACTGACGATAAAAAATTGTCATAAATCTCATGAAACGAACATCTGTTAGGCGTTTCAAGCAAACTAAACAAATTCAAAGTTAAAACCAAAGTTTAAATTAGTGATTTAAATTTGATAAATGTTCTATCTCGATACTAAAATAATGAAGTAAACTCACATAGCTTCATTTTCAATTTCCTTAGTTTCATCCTTCTTTAATTTTGATTTAGTTTTTGATTTTCCTTTTCCAGATTTATTATGATTGTCATTTAAAAAATGATTAACTTCATCGTTACCATACAAAATTGCTGAATCATTCAAATTTTTCTCCAGGACTGATCTCTTTTGCTTTGCATCAGAAATATTTTTACTATCTGCCAAATTTTGCATATCCAGTGTAACCGTCGTAACTTCTTCGTCTTTATTTTTTTCTTCAAGCGGTTTTTCTTTTTCAGAAGTATTCTGATTTTCTCGTACGCATTCCAGTATGCATTCTTCCAGGTCTTGACTTCGTTTGACCTCTACTTTTCTAAGAGCCATCAAAATTTCTTCAAGGTCTTTTTCGGAAGTGCTAGTAGTTTCCGGTCCATGGGGTAAACTGGAGGATCCAGTAGCCAAACCGGAAGCCTGATATTCATCGGTGTAATCATGGGATTCGTCATCATAATTTGAATCATAATCGACATTTTCCATATCAGGATCTTCATTATCTACATTTCCTTCCTCTGCATAAAGCTGGTTACGACAGAAATTAATTCCAATTTCAGATGCAATAATTTAGTAATATTGATATTAATATTTGGTATCTGTACAAAATTTTAGAAATGACACATTGTAGTTAATTAGATGTCGCCAAGAGAATTATTTTTGTAGTAGTCAATAAATTAATATTCACTTAAGATTTGAAAAATTTTTTTTTAGTCTGGAATTAAGGAAAGTCATTAGATTTTGAAGCAATTTCGTGAAGTATGTATGTGGCATACGTGACGAAAATCATTTTTCGATGATTCATTGTGTAATTCTATTTGCTAGGAGCATATATAGTTAATTAGTGATTATAATATGGATGCCGGAGAATCTTTAGAAAAATGAGAACCCCTGGCTTTTATAATACCCGTGTAAATTGAAACTTACCTCGCCCACGGCGGTTTACTATACGTTAAAATACAAGTCTCGACCCTCAAGCACTACTGAGTTGATCTGCTTATTCATATTCATACCGTATGCACATTTCACTCACGTAAAGTCATTGAACTTCCCTTTTTGCAAGAAGAGTCTTAATATCACTATGATATCACTAGGATATCATTGATAAAACGTTTCTCTTATTTAAAGAAGATCATTTCAACACCCAGTGAAATTTACCATAATTGTTCAACATGTATTACAAAATTATATATTTTTTAAAAATTTTACCCATTATCAAAATAATTATAATTCCTTCAACATCTGACTAAATGTAAATATATTTTGTATTTTTTGGTTAAATCTATTTCAATCTTAGAAATTGTTGAGAATAATTCCATATTATAGTATAATAATTGTTTTAGAGAAAAGAGCGCGAGTCTAATAAAGCTTCAATAAGCACGGAATCAAGTTATTCCGCTGATAAATAATTTTTCGAAACTTTATCTCATAAAATATAAACCTTCCAAGAAATAATGACCAGAAAAAATGTATCCAGTTTTGCTCTGCATTTTTTTCGACCTACATAAAAATGTACGATAGAAATTAATCAGTTCAGAAAAAAATTCTTCTAAACGCTAAATGAAATTTTATTATTCACAAGCTATTTATATAGGTAAAATTAAATTAAAATTAAAAGAATTCTAATCTAGACTATTTTGAATAGGCAATTTCGAATCAAAATTGACCTATTGACTGGATCTTGTATACATTAATATTTTTTATAGAATTAATGAAGTAGCCCAAAGTCATAGAAAATTAAATTGAATTAGTAATGGATCTTGGTGTCTTAATTATAAATTGTACAGGCTCATCACGATTCTTGGTGCTCTTAATAAGTGCAAATGATTACTTCTTGGAAATTATTACTGGCAGTTTTAATTCCAAATCAAAATATTTTATTGCAACTACTCTCAGCTTGAAAGAATTTTCATTTTTTTACCTTCTTCAGTTAGGAAAGTTCCAAATTTTAATAATTTTAAATTAAAGGCGTCTAAACTTTAAAAAAAATAATATAACATGAGTCTCGCACCTTTTCTTCGAAAGCCTTTAATTCGTCCAATAAATCCTCCTCTAAAAGCCGATGCTTCAAAGTGTCCACATCCCTCTTCAAAATCTCGATTTCTTTTGCATTTTCGACAACCCATTTTAGTTTCCAAATTTCGATTCCGACACAAATCAGGGACAGGATCAGTGCCACGATGCTTAATAATGTATGTCTTCTCACTCGAAATCTCGTTTTATTAAATCCTTGTTCCAGATCCGAATTTGATATACTCAAATTCTCTCTTGAAAAATTCAAAAACGATCGAGTTTCTTCTCTTCCAGCATCTTTTTGCCCCTTCTGAGTCTGAAGTTTCTGCTTCATTCGGACTACATGTTTTTGCTTATCAGGCAACACAGAAGTCATTTTATGAGAGCTGGGAAAAATTAAAATAGTCGTCTAATTTAGCTATGAAAGGAATTTTCAAAACATCGAGAATTTCTTTGAAGGCATTGTTCTTAAGAAAAATTCTGTACGATGAGTAATAATTTATCTGAGCTATTTTGAGGTACATTTTTCTAGAGTAAAAAATAAAAATAATTAATTAAAATAAGGAAGCATAAGTGAAATTAGCAGGTAATAATTCCTGGTTCCACTGGTCGTGCAATTTTGGATCATGTGGAGTCTCCGAATGATGATCAAAATAAGGTTGAAATAAAAAAAAAAAAATCTACAAACTGTCCCAAGTGAGAATGCATTGAGAGATTTAAATCCCAGAGTTAACGATAACTAAGATAACGAAATCCAAATGCGCTTCAAACCGTAATTGAAATCAGATTCGAAAAATTTAAGAGCCTCTTTAAACATATTTATCTATTTTTAGAAGGTTTTGCCGAGATGATTGATCCAGAATTAAGATAACAATCACTCATCAAACACTACAAGAGATTATTATAATTTCCTTTTTTTAAACATATATTCGAGTCTTTTGATCTGTGATAATATTTTCGTTTGAAAGCTCAACAAATAAGGGTTTAAAAATAGAAAATAACTGCAAACAGTAATTTTTAAAATTTACGACAAATAATTTGTCATTGCACAGAATCTTTAAATTGAAAATACGAAATCAAGTGCTTTAAAAACAATTAAGTTAGAAAGCAAAAATGGAAGCAAAAGTTAAAGACATTACTGCACCGATGACTTATGAGACGTTAAAATTTTAAATAAATAAATTCAGAACCACGAGATACTCATATACAAACTGCGACCCCTTTAAAACCAGTCAGGTAACTTTTTCTCTAACTTCGCGAAGATCTAAGCTTCTTCGTCACTCCTTTGAGCTTCAGCTTTCGTCTCGCTCAGATTTGGTACTTTTTTTCCTATTGTTCATTCTTATCTCTGTTTATTTTATTTTATGGGTCCTTACTTTATTGTTTTGTTCTTGAGGCAATGGACCTTCACCCCTTGATAGTTGCTCACCTTTCCTCGAGTTCGTTTTTGGATCTTGATCCCGGATCCTAAGGACTTCTGAAGCGAGGCAAGAAGTCAAGTGTTTGAATGCTCCTCATCTCCTGGAAATCTTCAGATGAGGAGTAAAAGTTGCAAAATGATCAAGTTGCACGATGAACTAACACTCTCGGGAGTTTCGAGCAAACTGGCTAGGATGAGTACTGGCACACGTTCGTTGTGTTTATCAGAACGGCGCCACTATAGCGTGAATGCAAGATTGGTGTAGAGAATAATGATGATGATGATTGGTATTAATGATCCAGGCATTCAAGAAACTGATGAGACACGAGCTAATAATCGGGAGCTCGTGTCAAAGATCTGGAAAAATGAAAACATTAGGTCAGATGACTTGCAATTTTCTCGATTGTTATTATTACTAAATTATTACTAATTTTTATTTTTATTTATTATTATTACTAAATTTTCAATTTAGTAATCAGTTATAATTTACAATAATTATTTTAATACATTTAGGGGTATAAGTAGTAACTGATTCAATTTGAACTCTGTATATTAAAAAGAAATGAATATTTGATTTGTTGTCTTAATTTAGATTGAAATATATTTACTGCTTGAAAGGGCTATTCAAAGTTCAATGACCTTCAAATCAAAAGTCCTCAACGTTGCACCTTTCTTTTGAAATTCAAATCAATCTTGAAATTAAAACAAATGATCTTCCAATTGGTGGATTGTGAATTTAATTTTAAAAAGTAAAATTATTAGAAAATTAATATTTTTAAATTTAATTATGTAAGCAATTCTTTGGTACGTTCCTTTTTCTATTCGATCTTATAAATCCTTTACTACTTCACTCATCAGATAAAAATCAGCAAGGTTGCTGTCTTGTGCTTTATTCTCATTCCATATACGAATGTGATGCTGTGACATAAATTGAATGTGCATAAGACCTCCATTACATAAAAATATCCATTAAAATTTTGTTACATTTCTGTATTTTTAATATACTAAGAAAAATTATTCTTGAGTTTCTAACAAAAAAAAAGAAATTAATTAGAAAGTGACTACAAAATAAACTCTTCAATAGCTCTACAGAAGCCGTATCCTAATAAATTGTATATCAATCTTACAAAGTAGGTGGAATAAATTAAAGTCAAAATGTCTCACGAATTTGTAATATTTGAAATACAATGACAGTTGAAATTCTAAAAATGTTCTATTTTATACACGTGTTGGAAGTCAATTTATCGTAAATTGCATAGTAATGAAGAGAAGTCCATTAATATTTCGATAATCAAATAGTGATTTAGAGGATCCGATATTTTCTCCGAATACACAATGTATTCAAATTTATGGTGGGCCAGGCATTTCGAAGCCAATGTTGCGAAATACATGCGTAATCTGTGGACAGGCTTAATATATAAGGAAGCCAAATTTAAGCAGGTGATTCCATTGAATCCAACCCTTTGATTATCTTTACACTGTTGCAGATGCTCACAATTTTTCAACAATTTTAAAGCTATCATAATTTATGAAATTCGAACCTAAGAAGCAATAAAAACTAAAATCTGTCTAAAATTATTTATCGTGAAAAATTCTTATCAAATTATATATCCGGATGAACGGATGAATTGTTTGGAATTGTCAACGAATCTCGAACATCCGGAGTTACTAAGAATTCATTTTAAGAATTTCATTTTTTTTCTTTCTTTCATTTCCCACGCGCAGGGAACGACAAACGTATTTATATTTTTAATTCGGCTAATTGTCAGCTATTGCTGACTTCATTTTGATAACATTCTTCAAGCAAGATCCATTCCCAGAAGATCTGTTCTTCCATTCTCGAAGCTACTTTTTATTATTATTTTATATTTATATATAGACCATATAAAAGTGACATCATTATTAGCAATATAATATGCTTGGGACTCATCCTTCTTTTTTATAAAATTAAAAATAATGAGGTTAAAGAGGAATGTGATGTATCAGCAAAAAGTGGAACTTCCTTAAAAACTTCTTCATTATTGAGGTCTGAGAGATTTAGTGTCACGTTTTTATATAATGACTCAATTTATGTGGTCAGTTTATTAAATATAATGTACCGCAGATATTTGGTTCAGTTGAACAATTTATCTCCCATTCCGGAAATACTCAAGATTTTTTAAGAATCAATTCCACTTAATAGCATTAAAACTTCAAAGATATTGAACTTTGCATTATATATGAATTTTTAATGAAATGCATAGAATATTTATAAATATATAAATATATTTTAACTTCAAGAATCGAAAAAAATTTAATTTAAATACTTTTTTTAAAATTTTAAATAGAAAGCCATTTTTTTCTAAATTCAAAGAGCTTCTGTTATTGCAGCCTTAAATTTTAAGGAAGTTTAAAATGTGGAACTTCTATAATTAGATTTCCATTGATTAAAATAAGAAAAATAAAAAATGTGCCAGCTAGCAGGTACATTGAAAAGGTATTTTTATTTTAATTAGAATGATTATAAAATTAACATAACTGATAATTATCTCACATGTCTTATCTCACCAAATTAAGATCAATTTAGGTCCTACAAAATGATATATTATTTCCTTACTCGCAATCGTCGTTCAATTGAAATAATCTTTTTTCGCATACACTCCAATGTCTTTAAATTAAAAATAAAAGAATTGCAGGATTAAGTCAATAATTAAAATTAATATTTAATTATTAATGCATACGCTTCTGTATTTAATCCAAGGTATCCATACCAGACACGCTAAAAGAACAATATTTAATGGTTTAGTTTGAAATTAAATTTGTAATTTGCGAATAAATATTATTGGGGACGTTCCTAGATCGTGTCTATTAAAATATAAATATTCGCATTAATGCGAATGGTCGATATAGCGCTTTGATTTCAATTGAAAATGGTACTTGTTAATCGACCTTTGATGGAAGTCAAGTGTAGTCTTTAGTTCTGCTGAGGGTTTTCTGATTAAGAATGCGCAAAAACGAGATCTGAACAAATAAAGAGTCGCCTATACAAATGCTTGATCTGTGTCCGTCGCATCTGGCACGTCACAAGTACTCGATTAGAGCACAGAAATTCATTATCTACAATCAAAGTGGCAAAATACATATTTCACTCCCTTGAAATAAAAAGTTTTCGGTCCTATAAATGAACTGTTTAATATTGACGATTGATAAATGTGTATCTACATTTATAAATATCTTGCAACGTTGGAACTTTGTAATTATTTATAAAACATGAAATCTGCTTTATATATTTTCTATTATAGATTATCATTAAAAACCGTTTTAGACTAGGTAGTGTAAAAACGACCAATTTAGTTTTGATTTAAGGATTAAGGAACCGTAAATCCTCTAACTTTTTTGCAAACGCAGGTCGCTTTTACATAAAAGATTGTAACAGCCTTGGAAACGAGTTTCGGATACTAGTTTGTGCCCCAGCTTCTTGAGTACTTAAATCTTCTTAATGGTTTTTAAAAATTATGATTCAAATATTAAGTATAATAAAATATTAACGATGATTTAAAATTTACTCGAATATTCCTTAAAAATAATTTATTCAACCTAAAAATGCTCCACAATGGATTTGACCGAATAATAGCTTATTCATAATTTATTATAATATCTATCTTTGTATATTAGGTTAAATATTTATCAAAAAAAATTTATGAATATTGTACAATATTGAATTATTCATTCAATATTCATAGCTAGGTATGTGGGTTAATGTTTATTATCACACTTCATGCGTGTGAAAGGCGCTACAAGATAGAAACATAAAAACCGCGAGATAAGGAGTGAGTGTAGAATAAGAGAATTTATATTAAAAGTAAATAAAATTATTGCCATCATAATAACTTGTTGCGATTAAAAAAAAAAATTTTCTAAAAGTGAAAATTAAGTTCAATAGAAATTCTCTTTATGGTAGATGCATTCTTGGCTTGTTGACTTTCGCTTTATGAATGAAATATAATTAAGTGAATGGCATCCAACGTGAGATGGTAAGTCATAATTACTGGTACCAGCTAAATAGGTTTGACGATAGGGAGCAGAAATTGTTCGCATTTTAAGAAATGTTTTTTTTATTAATTTTAAAACAAGATTCATATAAGATTTGAATTTTATTTCTGGTCTAAACTCTAAAAAAAACCATCCCTCACTGAATGCTGAAGCAAAATGTAACCTTTTAAAATTTGGAGTAGGTTATTTCAAATAAGAAATTATTTTAATTAATTTAAACATAGTGACCCACTTTAAGATATTTTGCTTACTATTGAGTTCTTTACCCTACTTTTGACGAATGTTCTCCCAAAATTACTACTCTTACAAATTTTTTTCATTAAATCTTCCTTTTTGATAGAATATATAATCATTCTTCCAAGTTGAAATCTAAAAATCATAATCCTTTGCTCTAAAATGATCGATGCTCACTGGGACCCCCAAATAATCAAATCTCCTACAAATTCGGCAATTTCGGCTGCTAAAATTGGTCAGAATTCCTCGACCTTTCTAAAGGGAAACCAAAAGGCTTCCTTCAGGCCTTGAGGGCAGAATCCATAAAAAATTTCAGGTTGAAATCCTGACACGTACGGTACCTCCTACGGCCGCGTAAGACTGGCAACCACTGACCTAGGGATTTCGCCGAGCGGAGTTGGCAGTCCAACAACGTTTGCCACCGACGCGACGAACCGGTCGAACGTAGACCGTGTGTGAATTTGTGGAGGAGGCAAGGTTCGCAGCCTCAGCATAGTAAACAAAAGATGCGACTCGAGGCTCTACCGTACGTTACGAAGAGTTTCTCGTAAGGCGAATTCAGGCGTCCACGCCATCGTGGATGGAGTATCCGCTTTCATGGGGTACCAGAAATGCCAGTCGGGTGAGTACCAATTTCTGCAGTCCCTCTTTCACGTATCACGAATCAACACCTAAAAAATACAACAATGAATTAGATACTCATTAAATTTCCTTCCACCATAAAGAATTAATTCAGAGGAAAGAGCCGGTGCATTGGAATCGCTAATCCGGCCTGCGTCTTCCCAGAATGCAACGCGTGAATCTTCTTCTCGACTCATAAATGATTGGAAAGTAAAACAAATATTCGGAAAACGAAATGTGACACTTTCGTACTTTTGCTTTTCTGGAGCAATGGAATTAAAGTGTGACACAGAGAAATAAGAATCACGCTAGGCAGTATTGTCACGGATTCCGAGTGAAGGAGACCTCAGAATAAAAATAAAGCTTTAATTTATTTCCTTATTTATAACTAAAATCTGACAAAGTGTTTAGAAGTTGGAACATTTAAAAAAATTTTTAATTAAATTTGAATTTGAATCGATTTGGAAATTACCGCGCATAACTGTTCTGTGACCACGCAGTTCGAATGAGGGAATTGAGATTAGAAGATTGTTTTTAGAAGTTTTTAAGGAATCATCTAAGGTTTGAATTTTTTATCTTGCTCTAAAGTTGCTTAAATAGATTGCAAATTATTGGTAGTGAAAAAAAATTAAACATTATGGGATTTGTGACAATCTTTTGCTGATTCCAATTCAACACTTGACTAGGATTTGTTTTTCTAATTCGGGTGGTTTAAGCTGAAAAATGTTGTGTGATGTTAATTTAATTATAAATTTATTTCTCAACGAGAAATTTTAACGCAATTATCAACTCTTTACTAATTCAATTATGAGTTATTAAAGTAACCTAGCGATTTTTTATTTCCCTATATACGAAAATGATTCACTAATGAAACTGAAAATATTGTAATAGGTAAAAAAAAAAAAAAAAATTGGCAGCAAAGTGGAAGTTTCTATTGACCTAATTCATTTTTCTTGCGACCAGTAGCTTCTTATTGACAATTTTGAAGTTAGTTTAAAAACCACATTATTCTTCTTAAAAATTGTATAGTCCTTATTTTATTTAATGTTTAATAAAACATCCCACAATTTATGAATCAGGCGATATTTTTGTTCATAAAGTTCTTTTCATTCTCATAATACGATAAGAATCTCGATATGATATTATCAAAAGAAATGAGCCTAAAAGATAAGGATATATTGTATTACTAACCGGATGGTAATCTTATTAGTTGTCTGTAAGAAAAATGTATTAATTTGATTTCAATATTTTTATATTTTCCAGATTAATGAAACTTTAGTTAGAACCGCATGTTCCGGCTATCTAAAGGTTCTCTGCTAATATCAAAATCAAGAAAATGTCCTCGAATTTGAAAATGGAACCTCCTAAAAATGACTTCAAACTTCACGTCAACCCTTTCGAAAACAGTACGAAATTTATCGAGTGGAATGTGGACATGAACTTAGTGGTTTCAGGTCCAAAAAAAATTAAATTGATTAGAAGGATAAAAAACCTTCTGGTTTGTTTTTTAATGATGGTTTTTGCAGTCGTGATCTCAAATATGAAAGGGGAAATTCAAGCCTTACAAGTGCAGGTAATTTTTATAATTTAAAATATTTTTTTACCTGAGTTGCTTGCTTAAAAAATTTTGAAGTTTTGAATTTGCAATTCAATTTCTAATAAGGAACAAAAAAGTATTTTCTTTCAAAAATGCAAAAAGTTACTCGCTCTTCGAATATCGTTTTTGCCATTTGAAGAAAAATACTTCATTGATAAACTATCTTCTTCTACAAACTCTGATTGAAAGATACCAACTTTGATGGAAGAGGCCCATTTTTATTAAGTGCTCCTAAAAAATGTTCTATCATCTTTGCAAATAAAAAGATAAAAAATCCCAATTGAAATTTCTTTTTTCGTTTTTCATCTCAGGAGAATGTTTAATAGTCTTCTCTCCACAAGGTGAGGGAGCCATTCGAGCCTATTTCTAAGAATGTTTCTATTCCTTTTTAAACTCACGTCTCAAAGTCACGTACGTGACGAAACTTTGCTAATCCAAAAGGAATCATAATACGTAAACAATTCCCATAGTAGCATAATTGTAAAACATTGTTTTATCTGACTCAAAACTCTAACAATTTTCATTACGCATTTCAATGAATCAGAATTTTTGTCCTTTGTTTCCCGCAGAAGCGAAAATTCTGAATCGATCTTTAAATTTTCTATTTTAAAGTAAATAATCTGGAATCTTATTATAGGAAGAGAGAGTGAAATTTAAATTTCTGATTCCCAGACTTCGAATTCGAACTGCTGTCTTGAAAACATTCAATTATATTTATTTTATTAGCCTGGTTCAAAAATGTGACAAAGAGATAGTTTTATTTTGTTTGCTTTGTTTTAAACTTCATCTATTTCCTTACTACTTCTTCCAGATTAGCGACATGAATGGAAACTTTGTGATACTAATGTTGAAGTACGATAAGCTAGATAAGAATTATAATTTTCTTCAACGATCATATGAGAAGTTTGAATCGAGTATGAATACCAGAAACTTAAAAAAATTTTCAAAAAAGGGCTTCAGCTCTCGCACAGTGCGGGCCACTGAAGATAGCCATAAGGATGATAGCGAGAATCTAAATCTAAAACAAGAAAATATTCAGAGAATTTTAAGCTCTATCGATGATTTTAGAAATGAAACAACAGACTTTGAGAATAAGGAGAAACGTATTTCCCAAAGTTTTGAGAATGAAAGTCACAAGTTTAAACGCAGAAAAGATAGCTCACGAATTCGAAGGTCCATATTAATGTTCGAAAAAAGAAATTTAACAGATGTGGATTCGTGGCTTGAAAGCAACGAGAGTGATGATTATGATGACTTGGAGAGCAGCGAATTTAGATCGGCTAGAGCGAGAAGAGATGAAGGCAGAGGTAAAAAGGAGAAAAAGATCAAAAACAAAAGGAGGCCCAAACGCAGTCGCAGGCGATTGGGTACATTTGTCGTGTTTTATATTGTATACTTCTTTCTCTTAAAATCTTCCAAATCTAAATATCTTTCAAAGATTATTCAAAATTCACAGAAAAGTGTTAAAAACATTTTGTTATCTCGAGTTTAAAAAGGTTTCAATATTTTATAATTAATGGAGAATTTCCGGAAGACAAAATACCAAAATTTTTGTTTACAAAATAGGTTGAAAATTATTAAGTTTTTTCATTTGAGACCAGTGTATTTTGAATAATTACTCCAGAATCCTTTTCAGAATTAAAATTACAAATTTTATATTTTTTAGGACCTTTGATAGCCACTTTCGTTGGAGCACAACCCGAGCAACACGTGACTGACTCAGGTAGTTAGTATAAGTCGTCAGTTCTAGCACTATTTGCAGTAATCACTGCTTTGAGCCAATTTTTTTTCACGAAACCCTATCTTAATGCAGTTTACATAGGACCCTGGGTAAAAAGTTCCAGAAACGAATCGCGCTATAATTTCAACAAATTTCATCTAGTCGAGGATAAGAAGTCTATAGAAGTTACCACTAACGGCCTATATATGATCTCTACGCAGGTAATTAAAAAAAGACTCTTCAAGTTAAAACAAATATGAATTTGTTAACTTTTTGCTAAATAAAATCTAATTTTTTTCAGATATTTTACTTTGGTGAATCCACTCATTATTCCTATTGGATACTTTTAAGTTCTGAAGGTGCGTCTACAACGCAAAAACTCGCAAAGTGTGCGACCGTTTCCGCTGTAACTGATACAGAAGTTTCATGTCATACGAGTATAATAATTCCTCTGAAAAGAGGCGACAGAGTTCGAATTCAACAACAAGAACGTAACAGGTATACAATTTGTTCTTTAAAAATTATGAATAATGAATAAATGTAAAAAAATTTTCTAGGGAATATTAAAAATAATTTAATAAAGATCCAGAAATCTTAATTAAATTTTTTTAAATTACTGGAAATTTTTACTTCAGTTGCAAAGAATGAAAATATAGTAACGGAATTTCCAACTTTATATTTTTCTTAATTGTTCCAGATTAATAAATCTTCGTGAAGGACATAGTTACATTCAAATCGCCCTTTTGACTAGTGATAATAAAAAAAGAAGATTATCTTGAAACATCTGCTTCCATAATTTTTCAAAAAATTATTATTCTAAACATTCTGATCATTTGTATTATAAAGCATTGCGTATTCAATGATCATGTTGTTAAATTTTGATGTCATAAAATATTGTGATAACTTTTTAACATTACTTTTTTTTACATTAGATTCTCAAAGCCATTGATTCCATTGATTCCATTGCTCAGATAGTTTCATATTACAATATATTATTCCCTTTTTTTTTTAATAACAAAGTGATCAAAACTGCCAAACGACGTTTTTCTGCGTCAGATCGTGTTTAAGATACATATAACTATAAGATCTATTAATACTAGTTATTTCTTTTGTAAAAAAAACCATGTTGCAATTCTGTAATTATAACTTCTATTGTATTATATTTTTATATACAAACTATAAGTATGAAAAAATGAAAAGAAGATATAAATATAATCTGAAGTTTAACTTTATTTAATCCTTTCATGACTTGGATAAAACTTAATATTTTTATGAAAAATAAAAAAATAAAAAATATAACATATCTCATTTCATTGAAGATTTTATTCGCAATATTTTCACATTTTACGATATAACGACGTTTTCGTAAAGTTTTAAAAATAAACAATCGATTCTACCTTTAACATTTTTCGAAGACACTCAGACTTCTCAATTGTTTGAAGGATGCTGAATCGAAGTCCTGGATATCTTCATCAGCCAGTCATGTGGTCATGGAAGAAGTTCATTTCTTATGTGGCCAAAACCTCACGTTCTTGTCACCCTAAACAGAAACCAACGATATAGAACACAAGTATAATAAATTATAATAAAAAAGATTATCTTTCTACTGAAAAAAAACAGAACTTTTTGGCAGAAAAAGTTTATTTTAAAATACTAAAAAAAAAGAATTTAAGTAAATTATTTCCGAACAATAAAATTAAGAAATAATATAACAATTTTTCCAAGTTCTGCCACAGAGTTCTATAAATTGGAATAGAATCTTAAAACTAACTACTTGTGCACCATATTTGGGCAATTTTAAGACTATCGAGGCAATCGCCTAAAGCCTAATATATTGTCTTTTTTTTTCTTTTCCCTAAATCGCTTTTCATTAATTTTTATTTTCACATTTTTCTAGAGTAATTTTTGTTTCATTTTCGAATGTGGAGCGAATAAATAATTAAACTGTGCCGCTTTATGCTTTTTAAATTTTTCATCTCTTTATCAGTGATGATACTTTTTGACCCTGATTTTCCAAAAGTAATTCTGTCCAATAATAATAAAAAACGCATGATATTATAATTGATAGGAATAAAGTGAATCTTTTCATTTTATCGAGTACGCGCTTCTAGAAATATAATTTCGCTTGGTAAGATCATTAATTATAATTCGCTTGATAAAGTCAATGATTAAATTACGCCTTTGTACAAAGAAAGAACGGATAGATACTTATTCATTTTTTTACTCACCTGAGCTTGGGCTGAGGTTTACTCGAGCTTTTGACTTATATTTCATTTTAAGGGTACAAAGGTAACTTTGTTTTCCATTTTACACTCTCAACTCTTATTTTGCTGTTAAAGTGTTACTTGCTGCGATTCTTTCGGTCTTGGGTTCTCTTTTTGTTAGCATTAAAAAATCAAAAAGAAGCTTTTCCAATACTATTTGGTTTTCATTTTCTGTTTTTTGATAACAAAAATGAATCGTGTGAAAGAAAAAACTGAAGGGATCTGAATAGTTGGAAAGACTTTTTAATTGTTGAAAGTCCGGTGTTTTTTTTATAGCAAGAGCTAGTTTTATAGTAAGTTTTGATCATCTATTAGAAACATCTAAATTAATTTTCACTAAACTTTTAGTTGAATTTTAATTGAAATTAAACTTCCTCTTAAAAGTAAAATTCATTTTATACTCAAAAACTTTCGTAAAAATCCTAGATTTTACCTATCAATAAATTCGCCATACTTTTCCTAAATAAAAAAATTCCCAGTGCTGGTAACGAAGGGTATTCTCTCTTTGTTTCTTTCACATTCCTGAGATTCTCAGGTTGTTGCAATGCCTGTGGAATAAACTTAATTTTCAAAACTCTTGCTACAAATAGCACTCGAATTTGATTCTTCAAAATGTTCCTTACACATAAAGACTTATCTCTTTAGTGATTTGCAAACTAAATGTTAAAAATTATGTGCTACGATATAACGAATATTATAAAAGAAACAACAATAGGGATTAATCGGCACAAAATCAAATCTGTATAATACCTACGTTGCTCATTTGATTCATTTGAGCTCAGGTCAGATAAAAGCTTACGTCTCGTTATTTTGCTGCCCTTTTTTTGGTTGCGCCACTTTTCCCTAGAGCAGTTGCTGGTTTGTCAAGGATTGATTTTTCGATTCTCTTGGGCAGAAGGTCAGGAAGCAATGAGAGTAAGAAATTGTCTTGTTGCATCATTTTAACCTGTTTTTCTCCATTGCTTACAACATTACGGACTTTTCGCCGCTACATTTTACGATCATAGAATTAAATTATTAAGCACTGCTTAATTTATAAATAATATTTGTGTACCAGAGATTCACTCGACTTTTCCCTTCCTTACGGTATACCTTCTGCCTAAAAACTAAAAACTTCATGCTGAATAAAAAAAAACGCAATTTATTACTCGTACTTAATGTGTTTTTAAATTTTCAGCTAGAGAGTCTGTCGAATACAATTTCTTCATCGCAACACTTTCTCAAAACAAATCCAGATTTAAAATATTACATTTTTCACACTGATATTTTTTTTATTCGTAAAGACCTAATAAGCTGAAATTTTAATACTCGTACACTTAGTAAAGTCAATTTCTTTAAAATGACAATCATTTGAGAGGTATAAAATTCTTTAGCCTATCGCACAAAGTCGACTTCACGAACAAGTTGTATTTATCACACTGATTATGATAATATAAATACAATTATTGTAGGAGTTTTCCTACAAATTTTAAGTTAGAACAGATAATTGTTTACTTAATTATATAGCCTACATAATTCGAACATAGTTATTTAATGGAAAGTCATTTATTAAATCTTTCATCATATATACTTTCTCAAAGCAATCCCTTGCACTTCATAGCTTTCCGTGCGCGCGACAAAGCTAGTACGCAAGGTTCACTTTTTTATATTCTCTATTATTGAAGACCTAATTTTCTAAATTGCAAAATTGCTAACTAAATTTGTTGATTGCTTTTTACAAAAATAAACTCAGGTCACATGGAGTCAAATGAAAATGATGAAAAAAAAATCGTTAAAAATAAAAAGATGAGTATGTAAATGTAACTTAAACTATTTAAATATTCCTTCAAGCATGAATCTAACTTTCTCACGCGCTGGGAATACAATTTCAAATGGACTTGAAAGTTGGGTAAAATTTAAAATTAACTAGTGAAATCTATCATATTTGATTACTTCGCCGAGATTGGGTGTTTTGGTAACCAGCACTGCCGCCTGCGAACAACCATAGCTCCTCCATTCAATCGTATTTGGAAACTTAACTCGTACCTTACTCGTTTTTGTACATAATATTTTGTTAAGCAGATATGTACTTGTTTTATCTGTTATTATGCGTTTGCGTATCCAGAGTAATAGTTTGAATCTGCAAATATCAAATCAGGAAGACTAATTCACCTACTTCATATATACGTTTTGTAAAACTCATGTAAGCCTACGTTTTTAGTTTCAGGGTCGCACGACTTTCTCTTTTCTTTAAAGTACAATGTACATTTTTAAATTCTAATAAAATATCTTTCCTCTAATTCTTTCTAATTCATTGTGATCATCGAAATCAGCCTCTTGGCCAGAATTTTGCTGGGAGTATTTCCTTCTAAATCTATTCATCGATTTATCCTCTTTTATTTGTATAAATTTTTTTTTATTTTTTATTTGTTCGTTATCTTATCATATGTGGAAAAATTATGTTTCGAAGTCTGGTAAATATACTATCAAACTTGTTGCGAATTGAATGACCAGTTTGTAGGATAATGTACCTAAAGACTTTTCGATATGCATACTTCGATTAAGGTACACTCCCAGTTTTCTCTACTTATTGGAAACTTAGAACTTTACTTTGAATTGATGTAAAATACACCTTGGTGCTAATTTCGTTTGAATTTTGGTAAATACAAGTCTAAGAAATCGGCGCCTTAAAGTTTTAGTAGGGCTTTTTAACTTGTTTTTGTTACTTACCGTAATCTTGCTTTCCATAGGCGCCGTCTGGTGCTGAGTAGTCTAGAAAATATACAAATATTTAGGTTAATAAGAGCAAAGTTTTAATTAGGTTTGCAATTTTCTAATTTTGACATCTATATTGCAATTTTATATTAAATATATTGTTTTAGTGCTTGGTGAAAATTAAAAGCAAAAAAGCAATTAAAAGTTGATTCAGAAAATCATTTGGTAAAGAATGTTAATTTCACAAAAGAAAACACAACAGTTTTTTTACATTATTGTCTTATGTAACAAAATCATGAGGTGAAAAAAGAAGAATTTGGAACTCACCTGCAGCAGCTGCTTTGCCGTAACCATAAGGATCTGTGCCATATCCGTCGGCTGGAACAGCTGGCGCACCTCCGTATCTAGGATCTGGTGGAGCAGCCGCGTATCCCTATTTATAAATATTGATTTATTATTCAGTTATTAAACAATCACAAGTTACGACTATGTGTAGTTCAAAACCACATATAGTAATGTGGATTCGCCTATTACCGCTAGCCACACAAAAATAAGCACTAACTTCGTAATTTTGTCATTCCTTTATTTCTAAAATTATATTTCGAGTTGCAAATAAAACCAACTATTTAAATTTAGACAGAATATTTTAAAAAATTTTTCTTTGAATTTCAGGGAGTTAGAGAATTATCTTCTCTAAAAACTCTTTTCAGGTTTCACTGAATCATAAAATAGTTTCATTCAATTTTATGTAATTTGGCATCAGATTACCCTTGCCCTTATAAAATTATATTCACATAATCATTTTTTCAAGAAAAAATACTCTAACAGAAGTAAAATGGCATATCTTTTCAGTATGAAACGATATTTACTACTGAAACGGACTTCAAAAATATTTTACTTCTGAACGAATCTATATTTATCCAGCTTTAGGTTTTAATATACCATCTTACTGATTTTTTACCCTAGAGGCAATGTGATAAAATTACCTTATTTACATACCTTCTCTTTTTCTCTCGATTTTTCATTCATACTAGTGAATTCGAGACGATTTCCATTATATAATAATTTTATTTGACATTAATAATCTGCATTTTGTTTTGTAAAAAATAAAATATGGCAATCATATTTTGCACAAAATATTTCCATTTAATGAACTTCACAGATATTACTTTTTATTATCCCATGAAAAAATTCTAGTTTTCTTTATACTGAAATTGAAAATTTTATGCTTCTTTTCTTCTCTTAACTTTCATTTATTAAGTTACAAAACATCTTTAAAAAATTATTTGCATGCATCCAATTTAACTTCCATTTTTGCTTGAAACGAGACTTGTTTGTTAGGTACTGTAAGAATATTTCTTTACTTACTGATTCTTTTTTCATATCAATGAACACACCATTCCTGTAAATATTTTATTAAACCAATTCATTTCCTTCTCCTTACTTTTTTTTATATAAAATTTAATTTGTTTTTAAAATAATATGTATGATAAACATTTTCAGAATTACACCTACACCAAAAAGTATTTTGGGCAAAATAAAAAAGTAAAACTTAAAACTCTCATTTCAAAAATTTTTAAATATGAGCTTTAATATATTACATTTTCACTGAAACAAACATCTTTCCTCGTTTGAAAAATGAAATATTAGAACTACATTAGTGGAGGTCAAAAACAACACCTAAGTAATCGTTTGAACAATAATATCATTTTATTTTTAATTTGACACTTAAACGTCGTTTTTAATGCCGTTTATTTTGTTCTCAGAGGATTATTGTGTTTATCTTATGGGTCAAAATTTTGGTATTGAGTGGTGTAAATGCTAAAATTTTCAATGTGAATCACGCAAATTTTCTTACTGTCAATTAATATTTTGACCCAATAATTAATTAATAATAAATACGGTCAAGATTACATATTTTTAATATAAAAGTCTGAATTCTACACGTACAATCATAGGATGCAATACAAAATCTCCACATTTAAATACCTAGTCTGTTACATTACATTTTATTAGTTTAATTCACGCCAAGTGAATTGTACTTTAATAAAATTAAAGTCTATTTGAATTAATCTACTGAGTTACTGTTACTTCGATTGTACTATAAAATATTTATTGAAAAAAATATTTAAATTAAAATAAATTCACTAATTTCTCTTATATGGGGTGTTCCGCGAGCAATCTTGTTAAACGAAACCACAAATACTAGAGCAAAAACTGAGTCGTAAGCTGCAATTACAAAATGTTGTAAATGCGTAGATTTCAAACTACAGAGGCTACAGAGCAACAAAGTTGGACAACCAGAAGCACGTTTTAGAACGTCGAGAATCCGTGACCGGTAAGTATTGATTGTTCCGCAGTTTTAGTTGAGCATAATCTCAATTGACCACAAAATCACTAAATTCGAAAACCAGTGTAAGGTGGTGGATACTAGATGGCAATGCGCCATAGAAAAAATCTTAAAGAATCTAAACACTTCAATTGCCAATTAAATTCTGATGAATTTGTGGTCAATTGAGATTATGCTCAACTACAACTGTAGAATAATGCATACCTACTTTGTCCCACTGCGAGTGCGAGAATGTATGTGAAACTATGTGAAACGTAAAATTCTTGAAATTTCGTTCGTTTGCTTCCATCTTCACGTAATAACCGTGTCAACGTCACCACACTACACACTGCAAAGTACGAGTTTGATTCAACACAAGGAGTGTGAAGTTGGTTTGGTTATTATTCAGTTTTTCGGATTTCTCTTCATTTCACTGGATGCTCTGAACATCGTGCTGCAAGGAGACAATGCTCAAATCAACGTGATCTCAACATTACCGATACCGGTTTACACACATTGTCGCAGTTGTTATTGTTGTTGCTCTGTAGTTTGAAAAGTACGCATTTTACAACATTTTGTAAATGCAGCTTACGACGTAGTTTTTGTCTAGCATTTGTGGTTTCACTTAACAAGGTAGCTCATGGAACACCCTGTATATGTTTTAAAATTCGATTTAAAGATATACTAATAATTTGGTACGTCCATAAAGTTTATTCTTACATCATACCAGTAACTCTCTTATTAAATATTTTTGCCATTATCTCATTCAATTTCATCATCTTGTGTGGCTTAGAGAGAGAATCTATTAATAAGTTAAATCTTTTATTTCCTAATATCGTTTCACGAGAATTCAGATGAGAAATAAGGTTGTATTTTATAGAAAGCCATTCAATAATATAAACTAAATCCTCCCATATTACACCTAAAAGATGTTCTTAACTATGTAATACTTTTCGTTCCAATCATAAAAATAATTGTGATGCAAGTTTAAATTCAAAGGTTGTACAGCGTACAATAAGAAATGAGGAAAAATTTACTAAACCCAATCCAAATCAAGAAGTTGGTGTTATTTGAAATTCAAAATACAGATAGAAAGAAACTAGAAAAAAACTAAACGAAATAATAGAGAAGACCTTAGTTAAAAGTTATAGTTTCCTTTTATCGAATAATAATGCACATAAAACTTCCATTCTGAAAAGGAAATACAAACTTGGATTTAAAAGTTATACTAATAGTTTGTATTATTATGTGATTAAGTTAATTAATCAGTATATCAGAGTACATCATCTCGACGACTGAAGTATACATGGAGTAAAATTTGATTTCACTTAATGCTCCTTTAAATTAATAATTACTATTGGGTAAATAGCTGCCTTATTTTCATATTTGTAAACCGTAAGTATAATATTTCGTAAAAGTAACGCTATCTCGACAATAAATTTCTTGAAACTGTGCACCAAAAAACAAGTGATAAAAATTAGGAAGACATTTCAGCTCTCATAGAAACCAGAGCTCCAGATTTGTAAGACTAAGTTCAAGACTATAACTTTTAACACAGGTCTCCCAATTCTCTAAGTATTAAATTAATGTCAATGTGATAAATTATCGTTTAAAAATGCAGTGGTTTTACATTTGTTCTTTCATCTTTGACTGTGTTGGGAAAATAAAACACTAATTGACTGCTTCTAAGTCAACTCTACATTAGAACTTATAATATTAGAAATTATAACAGTGACAGCCAAAAAAGCATGGGCCTATTATCCACGCATTCTTACAATTCAAATGCAAATTATAGTCCGACTGCAAAAACGATTTTTCCTAACACTAATGAATGGAAGGTACATTTATAGTTGCGGCAATGTATAAACGAAAGTATTTTGAGATCCTTGATTCTTGAATTCATGAAGAGCATTGTTAGACTGCGTCCAAAATTAACGCTTGTTATTGAAGGTAACTAACCCTGTCGTAACTTGGATGAAATTAATAGTTCTGATTGCTATTAAGAGAATAACTTACGGCAGACTGCCCATAATCTGCTGGCTGTTGATAACTTTCGTAACCTTGATAAGACTGCGCGTACCCTGGCTGTGCTCCGTATCCCGCCCCGTAACCTGCCGCCTGTGGCGGGCCTTGTTGTACTCCACCGTAACCGTTGCCTGAGCCTCCACCATACCCTTGACTAAATTAGAAAAAAAAAAGCAAATAAAAATGGATTCATCTTAGCACTGTGGTGATCAAAGTACAAGCAATAAATTTAAAACGGCAAAAGAAGTTTAGATAAGTGTTGATCTGAAAGGATAGAAATTGTTTAATATTATTATTTAGCCGAATCGTGTAATTGGGAAGACTCCTTAAATACAGATACAAATCATCAAAACATAGTTATATTATTTTCAGATATATTCCATTTCAGAAAAATTTTTAAGTTTTCTACAAGCAAATTATGTAATTTAGAACTAATTAGCTTGATAAATTTGAAATCTAAAAATTTCGCTTAATTTTTAGCTCTTTTAAAACTTTAAAAATAAATATTACCTGTAAAAAAAGTGATCTCATAACTAATAAATTGTTAAGTGAAAACTATTTAATATTCTCTCAAGCAAAGCTATCTCGTGAAAACGAATGGTAAATATACATGGTATTATTAAGAAAGTATTAAAAAAAGAGTAAGAAAAAACATTATTGAATAAGAAAATAATTACCTAGGAGGGACAGAACCATAACCATTGGCAGACTGTCCAGCCGAATTGTCGAATCTTGGCCTTTTTGGGGGTCCACTTGCTCCTGGTGGTCCTCCGCCTCGTTTCGCGGGTCCACCTCTTCCTCCCCTGCCGCGGTCACTAAAGCCACCACCGCCTCTGCCTCCAGGACCTCCCCTACCTCCAGGTCCTCCTCTGTAAATAAATTTACATATAAAATATTCGAATAATTAGCATTACTTTTAATTTGTTCTCGAGTAGGTACTGGACTGATTTTATTAGACAAAGAAGTTAATCGGTAAATTATAAGAATTAGGAAAGTTTACCTTGGTCCACCTCGACCGCGGTCCATCCCTCCACGACCTCTAAAACCACCTCCACGACTGTCTCCTCGGCCAAAACCACCACCACGTCCTCCTCGGAAATCACCACCACCTCGACCACCTCTTCCTCTTGGAGGTCCTCCCATAGGTCCTGGTGGTCCACCTGGTCCTGACATCGATGGATCTGGTGGTCCTCTATTAAAAAATATTCCATTAAAATTAAAGTCCTCAAAGTATTACATTTTGTAATATTTGAATATATGTATAATTTTTTTCTAAATTCTGTAAATCAGTATTCCATAAAATCATTTACCCAGGCGGGAAGTGTCCACCCCTTCCTCGTCCTCCGGGTCCACCTCGGCCACGCATTCCTGGTGGTCCACCTCGCATTCCTCCTGGACCTCCTCGTCCTCCTCTCATCATCCCACCTCTAGGAGGTCCTCCTCTGAAAATATTTTTCAATTTTTAACATATGAATGGTATTTCAAAATTGTAGATATTTAAACTATTTGTATAAATACTAAAATATTATGTTATATAGAATACATTCGTTTCGACATATGGAATTACCTCAGAAGTCTTTATTATTTTTCCACTATAGCACTAAAATAAAAATTAATCAAGGAAAGAAACAACTTATCACCACCAAAAATTATATAGGTAAACAACTTTGCAAAGCATAAATCGTAAATAACCAATAAGAAAGAAGCAATAATGAAACTAAACACCATTTTATCACATAACTAAAAACAATAAATTAGAGTGCCTAATTAAAAACTGCACAAAATACTGCTCATTAAAACTTAATGTACGAATGAAAATTAATCCCAATATATTAAATTTGTAGTAATACCCAGAATTTCCTAACAAATACAATTATTCAAAAATCTGTTTTCCTTGATAGAAAAACTATCCACAATCTAAAAAAAAATACTTCTCATTTGTAGTAAAGAGTAAATTTATTTTTGACAGCAAATTCGTGCCAAGCAGAGTTATAGTATTAGCCATTATTCGAAGCAAAAAATTCACCTTCCTCTGTCTCCAAAGCCTCGTCCTCTCATCGGTCCTCCGGGTCCACCTCGACCTCCACGAAAACCTCCCCTTGGAGCCGGGGCACCATCCATTATTGGTTCTTATCTAAAAAAATTTGAAGGTCCTTTTTATTTAAATTTTAATACACTTTTCAGAAGAAGTTCTCGACCCGAATGATTTGATTGTAATCGATCGCATTCAGAATACCGCGAAAAACACAACTCTTTCACTAGGCCAGCATTCACTCACCATTGTTCGAATTTACTATAGAAATAAACTAAAGTCATATGCAAATCTATTTCAACTATACTTTACTTACATTTTATTTAAATTTAAAATAAATTATCGACGCCGAAACTTGTGCACCTGACCCTGACAGAGGAGCAGCAAACAGAAAATGGACGCCGGGTACCGGAAAAGCAAGTATCGACTTTTATTGCCAACCGGAAGTCTTCTAATGTCCCTCTCACAACATTATACTCCAATCAAAAGATTACATAAAACTTTTACTGTAAGATATAAGAGAAATAATAAACCAGGCTCAGGGACTATCAGAAAGAACCAATAAAAATGTTTTCTCTTGTGATTATCGGTTATTCCGTAAGGTGGCATTGCTAATTAAGGTTAGGAATTCTTATTCGTGAAAAAATTTCTATTTCTCTACATTTAAGACCTTAAAGACATTTCGAGTGCCTGTAATCTTCTTCATATACATTTTGAAAAAATTATATTTCTCATTTATTTGTTTATTTCATACATTTTATTAATAACAGCAAAACTCGTAACATAACCTCCCTTTTTTCTCATCCTTGAAAATTCTTAAATTATCTAGTATTAGATAATACTAATACCTAAAAACTTAAAAAAAATGATAAAAATCATTATTTAAAAGTTCCAAAAATTGTATAACTCAATTTTTAAACTCCCTCTTTACACACACACACAAATACTTAAAAATTACTCCTCCTTAATTCAAATATCCGCGCCTTTCCTCATAGCAGACGTTTGGCTTTAATCGCACTCTGGGTTGAAAAATCTGAGCTAGGAGTGATCACATGACCTTAAACAATGACGGTGATTGGTAGATGGCTTCGAATTTGAACAGTGGTGTCCGTTGCTAGCATGGGTACTGAAAAGAGTTCTTTGAAATAGTCACCTGCAAGGGCTGCTCTTTCGGCGTTCAAGAGTGACCAAAAAGTTGTATTATTTGCGCGGGTCGTGGATTTCCGAGTTATTCGTAGTCTATCCAACATACCAAGAATCCACGATGTCAAAAGACGAGAAAGAGTCGATCATTCCCGATATTATAAATGATGCGAAGACTGGGAAAAACTACATCAAAGGCCGGTTCTTCGGAAAGGTACATAACTTTGCCTCATGCTCTAATCCATTGCCCTTCCTATCCTCTATTTACTAACTCAAATTCTAATCCTAGTCCTTCCATTCCTCGAAAACACACACGCAAATTATTTATCGCATGCTGAGATAGGTTTTGCATCAGGAGGAAATCTGAAGGAGGATCTCAAACCGTCACAGTGACGGTTGATTTTTTAAGGCATTCCCTGGTTTTTTGACTTCCTATTTATCCTCTCATGTTGATGACCTTTCAGAAATTTTGTGGACACAATGCGAATTTTGACAGATCTCTGTCATAATTGTTTTTATTTTTATGAAAAATTGTTGACATTTGGAAAATCTATTTCTGGTATTCATTTTTGGTAGCATTTTTGAAGAATGTTTTGTTAGGTTATTGTGAAGAAAGGTGTCTTTTTGTAATTCTGAAGTTTGAAAGTTGATTTTTAAATATAATTCCGGGAAAATCGATTTTTCTATCATGATGCTTCTTCATCTGCTGTATATGTACGTGATGTACGTTGTAAGCATTATGAGACATATTTCAAGGTAGGACGAACATTTTCGTTATTTGTAAATGTATTGGAGAGAAAAATACAATTTAAATTGTTTTATATAATTATTTTATGATTATTAGATAAATATTTCATGTTTTTATACATTTTCACTTAAAAATAGATAAAA
>JAUESI010000009.1:2265361-2282160 GCA_032275145.1 Synergus laeviventris
TGCGTTTGGATGTGGTGAACACGGAAAAAAATTGCAACTAATTTGGTCACGTGGTCTGCTTAGAGCATGCCCTTAAGTTTATTTTTTAAATATGGCGTAGAGCCATATTTGAATCTCATATGCTCTCCGTAGAGCATGCCCTTGCGTTTTTAAACCCGCAATTTATTTTATACTTACAATTTTCAAGAAAATGTCCGTATGGAGGTAGTGCTAACAAAACTATGTGAAAAGTAATCTGCGTCAAGGAGACGAGGAATGATAGGCAGAAGCACGCTTTCAGAAATCGTCCGGTGTGGCCCCTCATAGATGTGTGGGTGGGAATTGATATCATCGGGGAGCACAGCATCAGTACCAAATACACCAGAGATAATCCTACTGGTCTCCATATTGCACCTGTTAGCATTATAAAGAACATGCTCATGAATTGAACTTTTTTTGTAATTGCGAAGCTTATCAAAGCGAGTGTTTCTTATATTTAATTTTATATAGGGGATTGTAGGTTAGAGTGTATAATGTAACCTTCCCTGTGTCAAAGAAAAATGTAAACAAATCGGGCCAGATAACTTACGTTAGTTGCTTTCGGTTAGTCGTAAGCAGCCTTTACAATAAAATTGTACGAAATTCCGTAAAATAATTCATTTCTGTTTTCGAAAAAGTGATAATTATTACAGTTGTGTTTTGAGCTGATCTTATCTTCAATATGTCTTTCGGAAAGGCCAAGATTCGTAGATTCAATGACATGCGAAGTAAGTTTTATGTATTATATTTATATCGTTTCACGACTCAAGTTGTAAAATTTTACTTAATGATTCATGTAAAATCTTTGTTAATAATGATTGTTAATTATGATTAAAAAATTAAATATAATAATCATAAATATTAATTAAACTTTAATTGAACATTTTTTGAGATTAAAAATTTTTATTTTATTTAGGCGATTCGCCAGGGCCAGCTGCCTATAATCCAACGATCCAGGACAAAATAAAAGGATATGCTCCATTAAAAGCTAAAAGATTTACTGATAACAAAACAGGTGTAAGAGTTCGCCCTTCCAACGTAAAACCCGTAAGAAAAAATACATTTATATAAATATTTTGAAATTTTTTACTGTTATTAATTTTTAACATTGTTTTAAATGTGTTCTTTTTTTAGAAGCAAATATCAAGGAGAGATCCTAAACCAGTAATAAGTTCAACAAACACAACTAAGAGCCAAAAAAATGAGCAACAAACCAGAACTCGAATATCTGATGGAATAACAACTCATATAGATGTTGTGGAATCTGTGATAAAAAAGTTACAGGATAAAATTTCTTCAACTATGCCCAGCATGAATAATAAAATAAATGACTTGAGTGAAACGTGGGTAAGTTATGGTATATTTATTTATTCATTATTATCACAAATTAAGAAGAGTTCTAAATTACGATTTCTTTTCGTATTGTTGCAGCAAGAAAAAAAAGAATCAATGATTTTAGGTGACAAAGCGTTAGAACGACTTATAACTGATAATTTAAATAATATTCTAAAGGAGATGTCAGAGTTACTCAGTGTATGTAAATAACGTCTATTTTATTTGCGTAAATTTTACAAATCCGTCTTTTCCATGAAAATACTTGTTTATATTTATTTTTTCAGGAATCACAGCGAGGAAATTTCCAAGAGATGGAATGCTTACAAGATATAAATGCATAAAAGATTGAATTTCGAAGTTTTTGACATGCTTATAAAGTGAATATTGAATTATATAACTGAAATCGACAATCATTTTACTGTGTTTCTTATGGTAACTTTTGAGATTACAATTTTTGATTCGGGAATGTCATCATTGTTTTAAATAGAACTGTAAAGTATGGTTTTTCATAAAATTGTTTTTTTTAAGATTTAAAGTTTAAAGTTAAGCGTTATATTAAATCCTTCTAGATTATCAAATTTTCTACATTTTTGAAAGCTTAAAACGGGAATAACTAGTAATACGAACTCCTCGTTTACTTCCCATTTAAGAAATATGCGTGATTCAAATTCGCACTCATACTTATATAGCCAGCTTTCTGCTAATATTTGAAACTCGAACTATTAAGCAGCTAAATATTTAATTAGAACACGTGCGCATTGGCACCACCTGTTGCTATTTATTGCATTAATTTATCAACAGAATGGTATTTAGAAGTTATATAAGGATCTGAATTTGATGTTTTTTTTCTCCTTTCATTCAATATGAAATATTTTAGAAAACTAATAATCTTGAAGCATTTTGATCTCCAAAATTTTGAGAATAATGTATATAAAGTGAATTAATAATAACTAGTGTTTTTAAAGACTAAAAATAATCAGTGGAAAGAAATTTTTAGATATTTCAAACATATTATGAGTTCCCCAACAATTCTTTATGTGTTTCCAGAAATACGAATCGGGTTCTCACGATACAAACAACTGTCGCTCGTCTAATTTTAGAGAGAATTCTCTCAATATTTCGAACTTTGTCTCAAGACGAGTGGCTTGAGCGATATAAATGCTTATATTCTACATAATTAATTATTTCAGGACTTTAAACTCAGGGCTAAAAATTCTAGAGAATAATTTCAACTTAGGATGAGCAGAGCGATTAAATAACCACTATATAAAAGCATATACTGCTGACACATTTTTCAACTATTTATCGCTTTTGGCGAAGTTCTCTGAATTGCAACGCTTGAATGATCAGCAGATATTTTAATCCGTTGTAGTCATCGAATGGTTTTCGCTATCATTTGAATTGAAGCAATTAGATATATTAACTGTAGTTTTTGTAATACCAAATCAGCACTTCTCGTATGAGTTAAGTGAACAAGTGTATCAGATGATTTATATTACTACCTACGCTGCTTTTACTCATTCACAACGAAGGATAAGTTCTATCCTTATTTTGATTAGAAGTTTAAGATTTGTTCAAATTTTATGAAAGTGATATACAAACTTACTTCCAGCAAGGACGACAGGAAGGACAATTCTCACAAGGGCCACGTTCAACCAATAATTCCCCATTCTTTATTCCGGACTCCCTCGCTGTCCTGAAATGTCAAAACCATCATTTAAAGAGGGCGGTTCAAAAAACGCCATTAGAAAAAAATTTAATTAAAAATATGAAATTGTTTCATTAATTATACATAATATATTAAATTACATTATTGCCAATGCATATATGAAATTTTTTAGTTTTATAAAAGAACAAGCATCCTCTTAATTTTAGTCTGCTGATATCTTTATACATTATACAATATACAATAATACAGGACTAAAATTCTCATTTTACAGTTAGAGGAAGTTTTTTTTTTTTAGCAATAATGATAGCCTTAGGTGGGTAATCGTGAGTCAGAAATAGTAGCATACAGAACCAGTCTTTATATATGGTCACATTGATTAAATTGAAAAGTAATAATACCCAATATTCATGAAGTAAAATTGTACAAAGAGCAGGATATGGTTATAAAATTCGTAGATTTTATTATAAAAAACGTTAAAAATGTTAACCAATGTAATAATGTAAAGTATAAAAAACATTACAATAAATACATATTCAACTATTAAAGGAAGATGAGTCGCCCTCTTTTTAGAGAAAAGTACTACTAACCACTCCCAATTTAATAACTATCAAATTATACTGCCATAGATATCGGTTGTGTATGCATATATATAAAAGGAGCGGCAGAACGATCGCAGTCACCGATCCCCCATTCAAAAGAGCCGAAAACCTTGTGAGCACTGAACCCTAAAGCCGAAAACTATGACCGTTTAGATAACACAACCTTGCATATATTTTTGGACCGGTTAGAATATTTTAAAATTCATGAGCAGGTAATCGTTGATATATTTGGAAATCGGTCAGGCTCCATTCAAAGTGATTAAGTATTGAGATATAATTTTCTTAAAATAAAAAACAAACCTATATGAAAAAATGTCAAATATGTAAGTTGTATAAATTGCCAATAATCGGCTACAGTAGTCAGGTGTTAATTATAGAGTCTGAGAATGCATTAGTACTGCAAAGAATGCATATATAGTTCCAAGGTATACCAGCACCTATAAGCATAGTAATTAAGTCCATGCAATGTCACTGTTTGACCAGAGATCTGTGTTACGCATAGAACACATCACACCCGACACGTTTATAAATTATTGCAGTATGGCGTATCAGGCATTAATTAAGCGAATGTTGTTGTTCTCATTAAAAACTTTTGTTCCTTAGTTAGCGCTCAGTGTTCAAAGTAATAACATAAAATGTGATACGCGCATCATTCTCTAAAGTATGTTCCATGCGTGAAGGGACATTCAGTTGAGCAACGCATATAAAGTTTATCAACTTAATAGAAGTAACCCCACTAATGCACATATCTTCATTTTTGGAACGTGTTCTTAAGTCAGAATACTTTGCCACCGTTTATTTTCATATCCGAGAATGCGCTCAAACACTTTGGCTAGATGGAATAGCACTGTTACTGCTGTGCACTAATATAACATAATGTCTACCAGGGATATGAGATAAGCGAAAGCGTGTCACTTATACAAAGGACTATAAACGATATATTTAGAATATATTACATGCTTGGAGCTTCCTAACTGATTATAAAAATAATAGTGAAAATCTCCAACTTTCCCAAGATCATATATACCTAAAACCAAAACCCGCGCACGGGCACGCGATTCACGCTCCCTGTATATACGATTAAAATGTAAAAAACAAATCGTAAAAATTATTATAACATTTGTCGGTCAGAAAATTTGTTATTTTAAACGCACACTGTTATATTAAGGAGTAAGGTTTCTTTTTTTCATTTTCGTTTTAACAGTATTTTTCATGATTAAAACGAAAACTCAAAAACTGGCGAAAGAATAATTTGTCAGTCTTTTGAAAGTTAATCATTTTTTTGAAAATATTTTCTCACATCTCGCGTTTTTAGCTGGAAAATTCAATTTTTTATTTTTTAACAACATTTTTCACGATTGCAAGGAAAACTTCTTACTCAATCAAAAAATAGTCAAGAGAGAATTTGTAGATCTTTCTAATACAATTCAATTGTCGTCATAATTAGGAAGCAAAGTACTCAAAAAATATAAATACAGTTAAATGAAATACCCGAGGTCGAATTCGCAGCTAGTTTTCTATATTTCGCGTTATTTGACTCCAAATTTGAATTTTCGATTTTTCAAGAAAATTCAAAAAGTTGTTGTGCTAATCTTGTATTCTATTCAAAAATCAACATTTTTCATATCAGCACTTTTTTTCATATCATGCGTTCTTTAGCTGCCATTTTTAATTTTCGAAATGTTATAAGTCTGAATATTTTTTTTTACCACAAAAGGCCTAAGAATACATTTTTCGACTTTCTGAGTACTATACGTATATATATCCATGCATAGAATTTGTAAAGTTAAAAAAAAAGTGGTCACAAAAATGTATTAAATTTAGACAAAAATATTTTTATATAATTACGCATTTATGGGGTAACGATATACCAGTAATATCTCATTAATATTATCATATATTGGTATTCCCACCTTAAAATAATGTAATAAAACAGAGATATTGTTGATAATGAAACAGGGCATTGGAGAGTTTTCTAAGTCAAACCCAAACATCAAGTAAAAAAAAGAAATTTACAATATTTTTTGTTTTTAAATTACTTTAAAACCTTGCGACTTTTAAAAGCTTTTTGGAATACTTAAAAATCATTTGAAATCTCTTAAAATCCGTTCAGATATTTTGACATCTTTGAAATTTCTGGCAAATCCTTAAATTTTGTAGTATTTTTTAAAAATTTTTTGGTATTTTTTAGTATTATTACACATTCCTTGAACAGATTTTAAAAGATTTTTCTGAAGACTTAAAATCTATTAGAATTCTTTAATATCATTGAATATCCTTCAAAATACTTTACAACCTTTTTCAATTACATGAAACTCATCTGAATTCTTCGGAAACTATTTTTAACTCATTCTTTAAAATTACTTGAAATCTATTGAAATCGCTCTAAATTCCTTAAAATCACTTAAAATCTCATGAAATCCTTTAGAAAATATTGATATCTTTGATATCCTATAAAATTTCTTGAAATTTTTTTTGAGTTCCTAGAATCACTTCAAAGCAAATTTTTTGAAAATCCTTTAAAATTCTTGAATATTTAGAATCCTTTGAAATGTATTTAGCAAAATTTATTATTACTTTAAAATCTTGAAACTTCCCTGAAGTCTTTTGAAATTCTTTAAAAACTCTTTAAAACCATTTGAAATCTTTTGAAATCGCTTTAAGTTCATTACAATTAGTTGGCAGCTCAGATCTCGAGTTTCAAGTATAGGCAGCGAATAGAAATCCAACCAATGGGTGAAAAGAGATTGTGGCTTCAGATTTCGGGATTGCGAGAATATATTTTCGATTTCTGAAAATTAACTAGTTAAGTAATCAAATATTACAAATAATTAATCCAAGAATAGTTTTTTGATCTTGATGGGGTATTTATCAGGGAAAGCGTGATGCGCCTTGTGGGATCCTTGCCAGTTTTCCAGGTCAGAACCACGCTAGAACTACGAAAAACTGGTCAGTGCCCTACCAGAAGTCTATCCAAATTTCTGGACGGGTCTGATGAGAATGTAAAAAAGATTTGTGAATATTTTCACAATCATTTTCTTAATCAGAGTGTCAAAATATATCGAGATATACAAATTTAAAAAAAACAGAGGTGGTTGCTTTTCGAAAGTTTATCCTCTGAAAATGTGATTCATGCGGTGTTTGTGGGGTTTTATGAGGATGGTTCACCTGGTTCTCTTTTTCTTATCATTGTGCCTGTACAAGAAAATTACCGGATCAATGCACTGGGGTACCAGTGAAATGAAAAAAACGTAGTATCCTAGTCGGGATCTAGTGGGATGGGCTCGTGACTCATGACTTGTCTATATGTACAGTGCAGTGTACTGCTAGAAAAGAGACTAGGTCGATTGTCGAAAACCGAGTTTACTCGGAGAATTAGTCCGAATCTGTAAGTTGGGATCTTGACGAGGCGCCGACAAACGTATTGTTTTTACCTTATGATTTATCCAGGTCGATAATCTAAACCGTCTTCTTTCAACCGAAATCGTGCTCAAAATTCGCCTATCAGTAAGTGACATTTATGTAACGGTAATCCCACAGTGGGAGTTCAAGAAACAATATATGATTGATTACCATACGGTATACGCCTACTTCCGCTGTCTGTTCTATCGTATGTTAGTTCCGTATCCGCAATTTAAAAATATTTCCAACTTTATCGTAGGCTATTACAGATACCAAATCGATCAGTGCAAGTGTATTATAACTATTAAGATTCCTCTTTTGGTAAAAAATAAAATGTATTTCAGAATTGAAAGAATATATGGACAGGAACTATGTAAAAATCGTAATTAATAGCTTGCGAAATTATAAAACGAGATATGAGCACGTGCAGATTTTATCGTAATTAAATTACATACAGCCCTTTTCATTCCAACCTGCCACGATACATCAAGGCGTAATAAGTAATAATAACTGAAAGAGAGTACTCTCGTAATTTCATCACGAGATAAGGTTTAAAAAAACGTATGCGTGAGTGTTGTCATTATAAGTACGTTATTTCATTTCAAAAGTGTCCCTCACATTTAAACGGTCATTATCATCTGTTGCAAAAGGTTTTTTATGATATGGGGATGGAAAATACAAATTTTACTATCGATAAATGTTGATTGGCAAAAGCAGGGAAAAGTCGTTCCGCTGCTTTGATTGGCACAGAGTACACAGTGTCACACCCCTATACGATATTCAATATATAGTGAGCTTGTAGGGTGCGTTTTAACATAGTGTTTCTGTGCGTGCGGCACGCGACCCTGAAGGGTTAATTAAGGTATTACATGATAGTTTTGAGTCTGTTGAACCATCATCAAGCCAAAATTCCTTCTCATTCATGATGAAAAAGTCATAAATTATTGTATATTTATACATGAGCTTACTTATGGTAGCAGCACCCTATATCACTATATTTTTTTCAAGGCTCTGCAAAAAATATATAAGTCCTGGCTCCAATTTGTACTTTTATTAGATATTTTTTGCTTTTATTAAACTTTTCAGCCAGTCAGAAATAAATATTTTAAAGACAGTTTCTATAATGACCGCAGTATAAGTCTCTGTCCGCATAATATACTATAATTTAGTAGAATCTACTACACGTTTTTCTCCGTGTATGCTATTAAGGCATAACTAGTTTCTGTCACGGTACTCTGTCCATCAATGAACGATGGAATCAATGAACGACGGATCAATGGTCAACTATCATAAATGTTAAATTAATAGACATGGATTCAATAGAAGTTACGCACAATAACGTATATAGTTCAAATAATTGATTGACTAGTACAAAATCAAATATAGACTATTTATTTTTCTGCTTGATAATTATAATATCTAACTTTAAACTGAACTTTTTATTCCCAAATGAATGACACATTTGAATTGAGAGTGATGATCATTTCTAAAAATATCTTAGAAGATAACAGTTTCACTAATCCCTCAGCTTAGCAATTACTTCATAGTTCCTTGATGTAACAATCGTATCAATGGGAAACTGAATTTGTTAACAATACTAAATAATTCTGCTAAATGCAAGCATAAACATCATGCAAGCGGATCCGACATGGAGTTTTTTTTATTGTCCAGGCTTCGTGTTACAACTTTATCGCTCTATCTTCAAGGTTATGCAGATATTCATGCATATTTTGAAAAAATATGAATGTTTCCCTGAATCAGTGAATCATATTCTCTTCTCATGAGTTCAAGATGATATAAACGTAAATTTTAAATTGGCATTCATCAAGCAAAAAGTAAACTTGAGAAGATTTATTTAGGAAGATAATGCCTCGACTTCTATGCGACTGTATTGTATAGGAAGCGATGCAATTGTTTTCTGTGATAGATCGATACCGTTTGGAATTATGCCAGTAGCTCAGTCCTGTCATCCTCACTCATATAACGTGTAAAATGTCAAACTCGCTTTTCACCTTTTGATGCAACTTTCTGCAGTCATCTTAAAACATTAGACCTCACTCGTGTCTTCAAATATGTCAAATCGTTAAATGTTTCCACTTAAACGAGACATTATATAGTCATCGCTGTTGTCCGCAGGGTCTGCTAATGATATTAAGTGACGATAAACTATTCCATCTATAATTAATCACCCGGCACTCTTTTACTCTTAAATATACAGCTTTTACGATAAAAGTAAATTGTCTGTTGTAAAAGCATACAACATTAAAATCATTTACAAATATAGTTGTATTATGGTTTCCATTGTATGATAATATGTAATATCTTACACAATACTTCCTCTAACTTCCTAAAAAGTCGAATCTCCTGAAGGCTCATTAAATACTAAAAACCGGCTTCTTATTTATATAAGGCCCATCACTTTGCTTTTACCTGCGGTCCCCCATTCTACCAATAAAAATACTTTCAAAACTCTACCAGTTTTTCTACTTTTATCCAGACATTGAAGAATACGTAAGCAGATTTAACTTGCAACATTCTTTAATATAGCAAAAACTCTAAATAATCATTTTGCAACAAATCATATTGTAACAGATTGTAACATAATTACACTAATTTTTCTGATTACCAATTAACGTAAATGCAACAGTTATTGTAAAAGGACATTTGCATTAAGTACAATAAACAAAAAATATAAATAAATATCAGAGGTATAATCTTTGCTATAATTAGACAAGTGCACGTAAACATTGTGATAAGATCAACTCGTAAGGAAAACTAATCAACTTTTATAGACTGCAATTTGATAATAACATTCTACCTCGAGTTTTCTGTTAATATCACGTTTTCAACGCATATCGGTTGCTGATATCTCTCCCAGTACTCTATTTGACGCGTTGAATCCAGAAAGAACGACATGCGCCTCTGGACGACTTCTGCACCCCTAACAAACTACTACACAAACACAGTCTCTGTTTTTTAAATTTGACGTTGGCCACTTTCTTTCCGCACTCGCGTAAAAGAGTTCTTGTTACGCCTTCTAAAAACTAGCCTTCATTTTTGACACATAAGGTGTTGAAAAATCATGCGCTACCGGCATATAAATGTCCACGAGGTTATCACCACACCGTTTGTTCGTGAACAGTAGCTCACTTCTGCTCAGTCGCGGACAGTCGCGGACCGACTAACCGAGAAACCCCGTGAAGCCAGTGAAAGCGACTCGAGTCGAACAAGTTAAACCTTGGCAGGTCTACTTATCTACCTTAACATTTAAACTCTGATGGTAAAAGGCGAATTGATTAATTATAAATAGATTTACAATTGAATAATATTCAATTAAAAGTGCATCGTTAAATGAGAAGCACCGAAGTTGAGTAATATTGAACAAACTGCGTAATGAGTATTACAATTTAAAACGACCTCTGCAATAATAAATATTTTATTGTGCAAAAATAGTAACAGTTGTATACATATCAAGTTGAATTGAGTATTATAAATATATTCTTTTACAACTAAATTCAATTATGAGTTATTCAGAAATATACACAATACACAAAAAAATGTATAATATATTTAATTTCCACAGATCATCTTTATGACTTTGAAAATCTTGTATCTTAAATTAATTGTATCATTGTATTTAAAAAAAAAATAGACTTCTATTTCTGATGAAAACAGCTTCCATACAACCGACTGTAATTGCATTACCTTACGTTAGAGTCAACGTTTAAACTCTTCAGCTTGATGATAAAGGTGAAAGATGACGCCACTGTGTTCTTTCTCGAAATTATAATCTTGTTTTTCGAATTATGAATTTTTAAATGTAATTTCAATTGAACATCAATTAATTCCTCAAGTATTAATCATTCAAGTTTGCTGTAGTCCAATTGATCGCAAACATCCAGTTTTCTGATCATCCATTGAAAAAATCCAAGAATCGTGAAACTGAAACTCAGCGGAATTGCCGTTGCTTTGATCCAGGCCCAAATACTAGGATTAAAAATGAATTCAATTAATGCGCCAATCCAAGCAATTTATTTCATACTTATATTGTCAAACTATGGTGCACCGAAAATATTTTTACTACGCTAGATTTTTTTACTACTATTGCCTATAGCGTAAATCCGCATGAATCCGAATTTTCCTGAATTATTCAAAAACAGATTCCAAAATCGGTCACATTAGTTCGGAAGGAATTATTCCTAGTCCGAGACTTTCGCAGTTCTCTCTATGGAAACAACTCTGTGCTGCGATATTATTTTATATGAATTTTTGGTTTAAAAAAATACTATAAAAGAACTATCTTTAATTCTCTATTCTACGACTAAAGAATGTTTATCACTTTGGCTAAATAATTAGGATAATTATTAAATCGAGAAATGTTTTCTCAGAGAGTATGGAAGATGACTCAGTGACAATTCGTATAAAATTGCATGAGGGTGTTGTATTCCAGTGGAAATTATTTGACGCTATACATGAAGTCGACCTAATTTGCACACACGCAGCACATGTCCTTTAAACGTCAATTGGTCGAAATGATAACAGATGGACGTCATTCAAAAAACTTTATTATTATGAAGGAAATAAACTCTAGTCTATATTTAATATGCTGTTAATAAATTAGTAGAAAAATTAATTAATGGTATATAAATTGGAATTATGTATATGAAAAATATACAGATTTATATAAAGGAATTTACATAATTGAATCTAATTAGTCATAATGAAATATAATTATAAATTAATTTTAAATTTTAGTTAAGAAAAATTCAAAACAGAAGCAAGTAGGAAAGTATTGAGAGCACACATGATGCGCCCAATAATTTGCGCATGATGAAATAAAATTAAAGAATGTATGAAGGGTTGGATCAAATGGGTGAGCTAATAAAATGCTTCTAACCTTGACATTGATTTTTCATCAAAAAGGTCAGCAGATTTTTGAGTAAAGAATTAAATCAAATGCTTATAAATATTATTACAAATTTATTAATCGTCTGCTTCATCACCGCCTCCTGAAATTCATTCTCTTCTAATTCAACTCTAAATAATCACAAAATATATATTTTGAAGTTTAACAAGAGAATCAATTTATCTACGATTGGTGAAACCGATCACGAAGTATAAAAAAGTATTAAATACTAAGGAACTTAAAAAATAGTCTTGGGGATGGAGATAATCAAGATGGGAGAAATTTGGTAAGACTTATTAAATTATAAAATTTCTTTCTAGTGATTGTGTTTTCTAGTGACAAATACTACGAATGATGCAAATTATTCTACACAAGAACTATGCTCTACTCTACTTTACAAATACAGGGAAATCATAATAAAATACAGAAATAAGATATACAATGATAAATCACAAAAAGTGAAGTCGAATAAAAATTTTAGTTTACTCGTAAGGATCGTCCGAAATGTAGAAAGGCGATTTAGTGTCAATGGTTCCACTTTCAAGAATAACTACCGGACTGACTGGTTTATCATCGGAATCTGTTTTGGTTTGTTCGATTTTGAAAACTACGTCCACACCTTCCACTACCTGTTGAGTAGAATTAAAAAAGAAGAAATTGTAACAATTGTCATTATTGTTATTATAGAATCATTTAAGAAATAGAAAAAATTATTACCTTTCCAAAGGCTGTGTGTTGTCCATCTAACCACGGCGTTGCAATAGTCGTGATGAAAAATTGACAACCATTAGTATTTTTTCCTGCATTTGCCATGCTGATGAATCCTGGACCAGTATGTTTCACCTCGAAAGTCTCGTCATCAAAGTACTTTCCATAAATACTTATTGAGCCACTGCCATCTCCTTTTTCAAGGTCACCACCTATCAACAATTTTTTATTTTATTTCTAATTTTACATTTTAATCAAATAGTGCATATATATATATATTCAGTTTGTTGACAAACCTTGAATCATAAATTTCTTGATGACTCGATGAAATTTCGAACCAGCGTATGTCCTTCCATTAATTCCAGTCGTAGCTAACGTAATGAAGTTTTTCACAGTTTTTGGGGCTAATTCTCCAAAGAGACCTACGACTATTCTTCCAGCAGGATAATCATCGATCATGATATCAAAGTAAACTTGATCGGTCACTTTGTAGCTCGCACCCTTAAACAGAAATTGTGCACATTAAGTATTATTAGAATACAAATAATGATGATGATGTTGTCCAAAAGTTTTTTCAGAGATATCAAGAGATTTTAATGATTTTCAGAGGATTTCGAATCCAATACAGGTTAAAAAAATTAGGTTAAACAAAAATATATAGTAAAAAGTGAAAAATTAGAGATTCCGCTTTTAAAAAAATCCTTAAGACTGATTTACATCGCGCCCTATAAAATTTTATTTCAATATAGGTTTGAGGGAGGTTGATATTCCTATTCGGAACACGCATCCAGCTTTGTATATTTGATATATATTGATTATAATAATTCCAATCATTATATTCAAAAATGTGCTCTTAGGAGTTTCTAAAAAAATGTTTCCCCACGACGAAAATACATAGCGAGTGGAAATATAATGTGAAAGGAAGCGATAGTGTGTACTAAAGATTAAAGTCGTCCACCCCTCCGTATTGAAATAGATTTCTTGGTTTATTTTTATGTAAGGTTCACCGGTTTATCTATATACATTTCCAAATCAGTTGTCTGAGCTTTAAGAAGATTTATATAAAAATATGAAAAAATATGAAATCAGAACAGACACATTAAATATTACAAGTAAATTTACTTCAACAAGCAAGAAATATTTTTTCAAAACTCTTTTAGGCTTTTCCAAGCTTTTAGAAACAGTTTACAAATTCACCCTCGCGTGGTCTATCTATTTTTGACTTTTTATCTATACACTTTCACTACATATAACAGATGCAGTGCGCTAGCTTGGTTACCATGAAAACATGGAAATACTGTTTATATTTATTATTATTTAATTATTGTGGGTCTAAATTTGATTTTCTCTTTTAAATATATATAATACCTCAAAGCAGGACGAGCAATAAATGGATGATACGACGTAATAACAAGCATTTTCTTAATCTGTGTCGCTTCGTGTTGGTGTACCAATGGATTGTACACATCTCACGCAAATATACCAGCTATAGACCATATTGTACAATCTCATGTGTTAAAATTTCTCTATAGAGTACAGTTGTACCCGACTACAGGGACACATTGTTAGGGAGCTTGCACATACACATGAGCTTGAATTTGTGCCTCTAGTGTTAATACAAGTTTGCTATTGTATTCCTGAATTGGACATATATGGTTAAACGAGGTAGCATATACCGTTGCATGTGAGGGTAAGAGTGTACGTAAGAGGGAAGCCTTACGCGTCCATAAACGTGAAACTAGTGGTTGTTTCCGTTGAAATTGCCTAATCTGATTTATCGGATTATAATTATAAAGCTTCTTCAGATTTCATCACTGATATTGATTAAACTTTAACGTTGAATTATATCTTTTTTAAATTTAGACCCATAAAATTGTTTTTAAACTAATAGAAGAAGACAAGGACATATAATCTCTGAGATATGATCCTAAATAGGGCAAACAATGACACAGAAAATGACACAGAAGAATAAAAAATTGAAACTCCGCACTGCACTTTAAAGTAACATTTATAATGCCCTAATCAACCAATCAGATGCCTCCTTGCTGGGCAATGTTTGATTTAAGTGGCTATTTGTCCATTGAAAGGCTCTTTGAATCATTCAAATCTTGATGCCTTCAATGAAAAAACTGGATCCCATCCAGATTGAAAAAAGTGTTTTACATGCATCACTACGTAGATAATATCGGGGTTATCGATAGTCACTGGGGTCATCAATCTCTAAAAAGATTTTCATTACGATGCACTATGCAATAGATATTTAAGAATGTTTTGGGAAAATGTGCAAAATAAATGTAGTTTTTCTGAGTTAGTCGTTGTAAAATTATAATCACTTTGAACTTTTTTTTTTAAACTTAGCACTTGGGTTTTTATAATTGAGCCACATGTTTTCTAAAATTATATTTTTTTTGATCAACATAAAAATAAATTCGAAACATGTTATGCGAAATCTCCATCTGGAAATTCTACTACTTAATGGTTCTTTTACTTTGACTGTTAACTGAGTTTAAAATATATTCAAATTCTGATTTAATATCGATGATGTATTAAAAATCCTAATTTTTTATTCTGGCTGTTCCCTCTTAGAGTTTTAATGGATTGAGCCAACGAAAGCAAGTATGTCGACAGGTTCACAATAAAAAAATACTTGCTAATTTGTACCTTGATGGCCGAGACGGCGCAAAAAATTGAGACGACAACGAGTAGGTACTTCATGGTTTAGATGCAGTTTCGGAATGATCCCAACCCTGCGGCACTGTTTATTAGACTCAGGACGCGCATTAATATCAACGCGTCGATGACCAGAGGAGAACCAACACTGACTTTTTGCCGCTCCGAGCCGTACGAGACCTTTTTCAATGAGATCACCACGTCTGCTGATGGCTGATGTGGAGAGCACTGAAAACAAAACACATGCGGACGAAATTGTATTTAAAAAATCTATTACATAATATCAAAATTTAAATAAAGTATTTAAAGTATTAAAGTACTAATACAAGATGTCTATTTATAAATATATATATTTTTTTTTAAATAGATTATCAGTGCTTAAAAAATGATAATATTTAATATATATATAAATCATCACCTAGATTTAACATTAATTTTCTAGTGTTAAATTAAATAGTATGTTTTGAGTTCAAGCACACTTTAAAACAAAATTTGCATATAAATGTACAGAGGGAGAAAAATATCTTATTACTATTATATATATAGTATATGCTATAAGCTAAATTAATAAATTAATAATTTAATAAATTTAATTTACTAAATTGCTATGAATTTCTACCAATATTAGTATGAAGACATACCTTTTTAGCATGGGATGTCTCCTACTATAAAAAAGGATGAAACGCATATGCTATTATAGCTAGAGTCAAATGCTTTTAGAGTAGTTGTGCCTTGCTAAAATAGCATAAACTTCGCCTTACTATACGATAGTAAGAAATTTTTGCTTTTTGGGTATAAGCATTTTTACAAATAAGATGTTAGGCCACGCCTGCCGACGAACCTAGCGCATCGCTTCAGGGATGAAAAGGTTTTATGAAACTCTATATCACCCATAATAGCATTACTTTTTGTATTATAAAATTTTGAGATACATTTTTTATGCAAAAATCAGAAAATAATTTTCTTTTTATTAAAGTTTTATTGAATTGAGTATCCCCATGCAAGAACTAGACCTACTTCTTTTTATAATAACGAAAATTCATAACGGCTAAAAAATCGAATATTGAGGTTTGAAACATACATTATCGTAGATAATTAAATTCCGCATCTTTTTTTCCTGTCCAAGAAAGTCGTATCTCTTTTCCATTTTTAACAAATTGCAAAAATTTTTTTTTTTTTAAAGTCAAATTTTAATTCGATTTTTGTCTTCAATTCGTGCTCAAATCTAAAATTTTTGGAATTTCGTTATAAAATTTAGAGAAAAATTGCTTATAGTATTCTTGTTATAAAAAATTATTTCCTAAGCTATTGAATAATTCTCTCCACAAAATGGGGCGCCAATATCTCGTTTCATCCCTGAAGCGAGGCCCTAGGTTCGTAGCTAGGCGTGGCTTAAATCTCATTTGTAAGAATGCTGTTACGTCGTAACAATTTTTAAAAAGACAAAATTTAGTTTTTTTTCTCTGTCGCTGTCACATCTGGCTTTTATTGC